>LR749997.1:79370-101707 GCA_902729485.2 Mus minutoides
CTTATGGAGTCTATAGAAATTAAATGATGGCAGGACCCTCCTCTTGGTTTTGATGTAATCGATCCTACGAAGAACTCAGACATGCGTGTTTTTAAAAGCTCCCCAGGCAACTGTAATAGTAAGCAGGCGGGGGGGAGAGGGGGAAAATCCTCTTGGCTTAAAGCCTCAGTGGGACGCAATGAGAAAGGATCTCGATGCTCTGCCCTGTTCTGTTGACCTCCGTGTCTGCTCTGCTCTGCTCTGCTAACCCTGTGCTATTCTGGTTACTACGGCTGTGCTGTGCTGAGGTCAGATACTGTAGTGCCTCTAGCTTTGTTCTTTTCGTTCAACGGCTTTGGTTACTTGTGTGTGTGTGTATGTGTCTGTGTGTGCACATGCTTGTGTCTGTGCTTGAGGATGCTGGAGGTCAACCTTAGGTCTTCCTCAGGAGAGATCTGCCTTGTGTATGTGTTGCATGAATGAGATGTAGACACGCATACCTATGTGTATGCACACCGAGGCCAGAGGAAGCCTTTGGGTGTCTTCCTCTATCATTCTTGCCTCTTTGACTCCAGACAGAGCTTCCCTCTGAACCAGAATCTCATCATTTCAGCTAGGCCGGCCGGCCAGAGAGCTCTCAGGATCTGCCTGATTCTCTTCCTAACGCCCATTACAAGTGTGCATTGACATGCCCAGCTTTTTCTGTGGGGTCTAGGGATCTGAACTCAGGTCCTCGTGCTCTCCAAGTTCTCTCAGCCACTGAGTCATCTCAGTATTTTTAGAGATAAGGCCTTTTGTTGCCTGGAGCTCTGCCTCCCTGATGCTGGGATTACAAGCGTTGGACCACCACAGCTGGATTTTCTGCATGGGTTCTGGAGATCAAATGCAGGTCCTCATGCTTGCCTTGCAAGGTCTATACCTAATGTGTTCAGGATTTTTACCACGAAGGCATAGGTATATTGGATTGTATCAAATACTTGCCAGCATATTTTGAGATAACTGTAGTTTTTTTTCTAGTGCTGGAAAATGAACCTCTTACTACTGAGCTATGTTTCATAAAGACCTTTTACTCTTCATCCTGTTAACTAATTTGCACACATTGAGCCAGCCTTGCAACCCTTGGATAAATTCAGCTCAGTAGTAGTAGACTATCTTCCTGATAAGCTGTTGGGCTCAGGTTGCTAGAATTTTATTGCTTTTGCATATATTTTTGTACCTGTGTTCCTTGGGATATCCATCTAGAGTTTTCTCTTCCTGTTGTCAATAGAGATCTCAGAAATAAATCCAAATATCCACAGCCAACTGGTGACAAAGGCATACAGGGCTATGTCAGAGAAGGACAGCCATTTTTTTTTTCTTCGAGACAGGGTTTCTCTGTATAGCCCTGGCTGTCCTAGAACTCACTCTAGAGACCAGGCTGGCCTCAAACTCAGAAATTCACCTGCCTCTGCCTCCTGAGTGCTGAGATTAAAGGCGTGTACCACCACGCCTGGCTAGGACAGCCATTTCTACTAGCAATAATCGCGCCTCAGATAAACCTCATTGGCTACGATACTGCAACTGCAAAAAGCTAGGACAACCATTTCTAACAAATCAAAAACTACCAAATGATGGAGCTTCTCTCAAAGGAGACCAAAGTTCTAATGTAAGGCCTGAAATTGTGTAAAACATGGGAAACGATTATTCAAGACATTGACATATAGCTGGGCATAGTGACACAGGCCTGTAATCCCAGCACTTGGGAGGCTGAGCAGGGGGGACTGTGAGTTGGAAGCCAGCCTGGGCTATACAGTGAGATCCTCTTTGGAAAAAAACAAAACCCAAACCAAACAAAAACAAAAAAAATAAAACCCCATAACCTCCATTCTAAAAACAAAAACCGGGCCTAGGAGATGGCTCAGCAGTTACAGCACCTGTTGGGCTTTCACTGGACCAGTGTTCCGTCTCAGCACCCATAGAACGGCTAACCGTCACTGGAATTCCAATCCCAGGAGACCTGACACCTTCTTGTTGTTGTTATTGTTCTTCTTCTTCTTCTTCTTCTCCTTCTCTTCCTTCTTCTTTATTTTATTTTCATGTACATTAGTGTTTTGCCTGCATGTATGTTTGTTTGGGACTGTTACATCTTCTGAACTGGAGTTACAGACAGATGTGAGCTGCCATGTGGGTTCTGGGAATTGAACCTAGGTCCTCTGGAGGAGCAGCTAATGCTCGTAACCACTGAGACATCTCTCCAGTCCTCTTCTAAGCTTCTAAGCGCACACACACACACACACACACACACACACACACACACACGGTCATTGCATTAGTTACTTTTCCCTTGCTATTATGATCAAAGCCACTTCCAGGTGAGTTTAATTTTCCAGAACCCATCACTCTCACAGTGCAGAGCATGGCAGCAGGGCCGGCAGACACGGTGGCTAGAGCCGCAGCTGAGAGCTCACATCATCCACAGGCAGGAAGCCTACGAAGCACACTAAATAGCACATGGGTTTTTGAAACCTCAAAGCCTGCCCCCAGTGACATATTTCCTCCACAAGGCCATACCTCATAAGTCTACCTGGTGCCACCAACTGGAGACAAAGTACTCAAATGTCTGAAAATATGGGGAATATCTCATTCAAACCACCATATTCATAAACATTTTAAAAAGAAAAAGCTTAACCCCCAAACCCAAACAAACAAACAAACAAACAGACAAAAGTAAATGGCAAAAATTCATGAAAAGCACTCAGTGTAATTAGCTACCAGGGAAAGGCAAACTATACTCTCCCCCGACCCTTTGCCAGGCAAAGGTTACCATCAAAGCAAAGAAAAAATGCTCATGGTTAATGTGGAGAAGAAATGCAAGAATATAGCTTGGGACCAAGCACTCTACCAAGAGAGCTACATCCCAGCCACTTCTTACTTCTCCCCACCCCCACCCCGTGTGTGTGTGTGTGTGTGTGTGTGTGTTGAGGTCAGAGGACAACCTTCCGGGCTTGGCTTTCTACTTCCACCATGCTAGTCCCCAGTTTGAACTCAGGTCCCCAGGCTTGGAGGCAAGCCCCTTTATCTGCTGAGCTATCTCAGTGGCCCATTTATTTATTATCTGGCAAATTCTGGCACTAAGTATCTAGCAAGCGATTCCTACCTGTCAGACTCCACAGGAGTTTGAGGAAAAGCCAGCTAGATTAGGAGTGTTACCTTCAGTGTCTGTAATCCAGCTAGAGAAAGCAAGCCAGTAAGGAATGGTACGGCATAAAATGAAGTGCTAACTCTGAGCTAACCTTCACTGAATTCTCTCCAGTGCTGCAGCAGGCAGCAGGTGCTTTAGGGGAAGGTTTCATTATTGCCATCTGACATCTAGGAATTCAGAGGGTTAGGATACTATAGAAACATGACCAACTCCCTAAAACTCTCAGGGAGCAGAGGTGCAGCCAAGCTCAAAAGCTAATGTGGATGTCAGTTTGTTTCCCGGCTTTCTTGGGGAGCAATCCCAAAATCCATACAGGTAAAAGTTCTGAGGAGCTGGTTCTGATGGAGACACATGCTATACTCACTGAGACTGGAAAGCCTCAAAAGCCTCCACCTGAGAGGGAAACTGAGGCTGGGTCAGGTGACACGATTGATGGTTGATTCTCCCTGAGCTCCCTCCCACTGCCTCAGCCGAGGTCGTCTTCCCTGCTCAGGCTTTCCTCTCATTCTTGTGTTCCTGTGGCCTCATGCGTTGGCCTCCAGAGTGGGACGGTGGTAAACGTGTGTGGTTGCCGCTGTGGAGACAGGTCTCGCTGCGCAGTTGTGTACACTGCTCTCACCTTGTGGCCTGCCTGCTTCCATCTCCCCAGCGTCAGAAAGAAAGGTATGCACCTTCATGCCCTCTTCATAAGTTGTTTGTTTTTTCTTTTTTCCAGGACACTTTGGTTTTGTTTTGTTGGGTTGTTTTGAGACAGGGTTTCTCTGTGTAGTCCTGGCTGTCCTGGAACTCCCTCTGTAGGCCAGGCCGGCTTTAAACTCAGAGATCCACCTGCCTCTGCATCCCAAGTGCCAGGATTAAAGGCCTGCACCACCACTATCCCACATACACTTTACTATTCATTAGGCATAATGTGCACCATGTGTATGAATGTTTTGCATGTATGTATGTGCATCATGTATGTGCTTTGTGCCAGAGCAGGTGAGGGCTCCATAGCTCCTAGAACTGAAGTTACAAAGGGTTAACTGCCACATGAATGCTGGCCTTTGAACCCGAGTCTTCTGGAAGTGCAGAGTAATGTGCACAATGGCTCCTAATTTCTGAGCCATCTCTCTCCAATTCCAAATTACCTTATTTAAAGATAATTTTTATCCTTAATTTTTATATGCAAGAGACCCTAATTCAGTTCTGGTTGGCTTTTTGTTTACATGGTGTTTCACGCACATGACCCAGACAAGTCTCTGTTCTGGAGCACTGATAAACTCAAAGTTGCTGTGAAAATTCAGAATTGTTCAGTTGGGCATATAGCTCAGAGGCTGAGCACATTACTAGCATGCCAAAGGCCCTGGGTTTGCACAATTGGGAAAATGATGGCAAAACTTCAGATTGTCAAAGAAAAAAACACTACATCTGGCCAGGAGGATGGTTCAGCAGTTAAGAGGTACTTGCTGCCAAGCCTGATAATCTGAGTTCAGTCCCCAGGACCCATATGGTAGAGATAAAGAACTGACTTTCCTCTGATCTCCATTACAGCATTACACTAAACTCTCTCAAAGCATTTAGGTAGTGACAATTTTGGAATTTTGGTTTCTTTAAAAACCACAGAAATATTGTAAGAATGTTCTTGTTTTAATCCCAGGTGTGGGATATGGGGCTGCTTCAAATTGTCTACAGCAGCTGACTGTGATTTGCCTTGTGCTGTAGTAGGAGTGTGATTTCGTCAGCTGCAGAGAGTTTCTGCGATTGTGTGATGTTTGGAATTTTGGGAATTTTTCAGAGAATACATAAATGTTAGAAAATATATATATATGGGTTGTTGGTTGCTGTTGGTCAAGGTTTGTTAAGTAGTCATGTGAAAGGAAGAAACAATAAAAAAGAAGAAATTAGATATTCTGATGTTGAAGGTCAAGCTTGCCCCAAGGAACACAATGCCCCTAATCAGCAGGAAGTAGCTAATGATGACGTCACCACCTTTCCAGTCCCTAACTTTATTCAGGGGTCTCTTTCCTCTCTATCCTGTTATCGCTCCTATCTAGTGTTAAGGTGGTTGAAAGGGTGGAGGAAAGAACCCACAAAGGAGCCAAAGGCAGCGACATGTTCAGAACCTGTAGAAACTCCTATCAATTGTCAGTGATATAAATCAGAAGCCCCAGCAGGTCAGGAGGTACCTGTTAGACCCCGGCGCCTAGGCTGAGGCTTCTGAGAACCTCCGGCAGGTACTGAGCAGCTGCTGCACACCTCCCACTCAGTGTTTGTACTGCAGCTCCCACATGATCTGCACCCAACCCCAACATCTCCCTTCATTGCAAGCACATGACCTTGTGTATCAGTCACTCCGAAGTTGAGTCATCAAAGCAAGGCTGTACAGATGGAGGAGGGGAAAAGGAACGTCGGGGGTGGCGGAGGCAAGGAACACTGAAGCCAGTTGATTTCAGCAGCAAATTTATTGCAACCAAGAACCTGTAATAAAATGCAGCGAAACTAATGCTTCACATCACATGATTAAAAGCCATGGGGCTGAAGAGGAGGAGCCCCGTGCGCTTACTGGAGAGGCATGCAGGTCTGCACAGGTCAGTGCTGAGACAGCAGGCACTTTAAGTGCTTAACTCAAAGACCTCCACCCAACCCAAATCCCAATTTTGCTGGAAACAACATAAATTTGTATTAGGGTTACTCAAAACCAAACACACAAACACAGCTTGTGTGTCTGCAAGGGACTGTAGACCGGTCAGGAGGACAGATAGAGGAGGGGTGGGGCTGGAAAGGCCACAGTCGGGATGTTTCCAGTTTCTTCCATCTGCTGGGAGATGCTCTCACATACATAGTGTAGACCTGGCTGAGACTCTGGTCTCACATCACGGAAGATGGGTTCCCGTGTCCCTATCTCCCATGGCACCAAGGAAGACATTCAACATCATGATTTAAACTAGCTTCAGATGCCACGTACCCATCAGTACTGCTTCGTTAATAAGCATGCTTAGTTAGCATTTACTTAGAAAGGAAAAATTAACTGTTTTTATGTGGCTTCCTTTAAAATGTTTTATAGGAATATATTAATAAATACTTCTTTAAAAACCCTTTTTTTCTTAAATATCACATAGCTAGCATGAGGCAGGCCACAGATAGACCCCGATTCTGAGTACTAACTGTGAGGTTCTGGGTGGGTTTCTCTCTCTCTAGAACACAGGCTTGGTTTTTTCTCCCTAGCAGATGAGGGCACTGGGTTATGTTAAAGATTTGTTCCAGCTGGAAAATGTATGATTCTGTAGCAATGGAAGCTTTGACTGGAGTCCTCCCACCAGCAGAGAGAACTGTGTGGTAAAGGCAGGAAGCACCTAAATGCACGCATGCGTGTGGCTCACAGCTTTATAGGAACAAGTGTGTGAGGCTTTCTGTGTGAGGCTTTGGAGGGGCCAGGAACAGGAAAGTCATCCTGCCCAGATACATTCTCAGACTAAGGGCATGACGAGTGCTTTGCATCACAGCTGAGGTGTTTCTTTGACTACTGTTATGGGCTCCTAACAACCAGCCACCATATAAGTCACCTGCTCTCTGACTGCGACTGTGTTCTTTACAGAAAGTTTACAAAAGCAGCCTGCAGACCCGACCTGAAGCGCCAGGAAGCTCATCCTGCTAGAAATGTGCAGGTCTCTGGTCTCCACTCAAACTGATGAGCTCATGCCTCTGAGAGCAGGTTCAAGACTCTGTTTCTTGTGCGTGGGGTCCTGGATGAACCTTAGAGTCCTGCTGCTGTGAACATAGAGTAGCTCGCTACCAAACCTGTGAAAACCCCACACTTTGGTCCTTACCAATGCTCTCTGGCTCCCACCACACTCGTACTTTCAGGGAGGTGCATCTCTTTCGCTGACATCCAGTCAGAGGACAGTGTTAGAGTGGTTTCTGATTGCTCCAAATGACTGATGCCTTTCTCACTGGTGTTGACAAGCAAGCCTGGTCAAGCCACCTTTCTGTAAGTGAGTCAAGCACTTTCCCTCTTAGAGAAGGAAGAAGGCATTTAAAGGGCAGTTGTAGGTGCACTCCTGTGACAGCCGGAGAGAAGGCAGAAAGAATCTAGGATAATTGAAGTTTTCTAAGATTTGTCTGCATAAAATAAGCGATGTCTCTGTACAAAGCAAGTGGGTGGCTGGAGCTGCTTCACGTCATGCTTACCTAGAACATAAGCAGCAGCCCAGGACACTAACTAGTCCAGCAAATGCCACCCTCAACAATCAAAACAGACATAAGTCATGGGGGAAATACTTTGTAGGGGAAGGAAAGTTACCCAAATCAGTTTAATTTAACTTGAAAAATATAAACAAATTTTGGCACGATAAAATGTCATAAGCATGAAAGTCAAAATAGACAGACAATAAGAAAAGTGTGGGGTCTATCATACAGCATAAATACACAACTGGCAAACCCAGCCCTCCCTTCCCAGGACAGAAGCCCACAGTCACCTGCCATTTATCTCCAGGCTTCCCAAAGCATCCACCTCTACTCTGGCAGTCCCTGTCTTCACTGTGCTCTCTTGGAAAGGGACCTGATGTGGCAGTGAGAAAGAAACACAGAGACTTTTCTTGGAGTGATTTTTAAATTATGGTAACTGTCTAAACACTGGGGTTTGTGATTAATGAGGGTCAAACCCACAGGTGTCTGGCGGCAGTGGGACCCATCTAATACTGGAAGGCCCTAAGGGCAGATGCTAGCCAGCACTTGAAAGCTCATGCATCCCTTCATAGTCAAGCAGGAAGGCTGAAGCAGAACGTTATGGCCGAGTAACACAACTAACTCTTGATAGGCTTCCAACACAAAGAGTGCCGTGGTTTGTCAGGGATCAGCTTACGGCAAAGAAGTGCTCTGGAAACCTTTTTATTTTAAGCTAGTGATATCTAAATTACATTCAAATAAAAAAAAAGTTAAAGTTTAGATTTGTAAGATTTTTAAAGTTAAAAGGAAAAATAACAAAAAGCTGGAATTATAAAAGTAACCGCTCCGAAGACTGACCCTGTAGCTGTCAAAGCTTGACCTCCTAGCTCTGGTTTCCAGCCACTCGGGGGTTTTCATTTACCCTGGGTTTTCTCATGAGTATTTCTGGTGAAGCAGAGCCTTGCTACCTGGTCTTTCTTGGTCATTCCCTGCACCAGGGTCTCCCCCTTCCCACTGTAACCCTTTTACCTCCAGGAAACTAGGGAACACTTTAATTAAGGAAAGGCCAAATGGAAACGGCACCATTATATTTTCAGAATACAAGTAAATGTGTACATGTTCTGTTCCTAAACGGAGAAAAAAACTTGCCTGCTAATTTTCAAGCTCTCAAATAATTTGATTAAAAATGTTTTCCTTATAATTGTCAACATCTTGAGACTTGTGATTAAACTCATGCTACATAGTTACTTGCCTTTATGTAAAAGAAAATCCCACTCCATCATATCATCAAAGCAAAAGGAGAATTACTTAGACTAGATGCTGTTTAAATTGGTTAAAAAACTGGTCAGAGCCCAGCCAAGTAAGTATCTTTAGGAGGCCACTAGGTTATCCTTGAAAAATTATTAATGACTGGGAAAGTCATAAGCTTAATAGTATTTAGTTCATGACATGCTGGATACACCCCAAGTGATGAAGCATAAGCTATTCAATTAGACGTAAGTGCTATCAAATCCATAACTAGTCAGAGATCCTGGAATTGAACCAAACCAATCACTACTACCATCATATTTTAACAAACTCAGAGTATACCGTAAAGTCCACTAATTAAGTTCAAGAGGCTTATACTGCTAGTAAAGTGAAAGTAGGCTAGTCTGAATGTGTGGCGCTGGTGCCTTGATTCGTACTGCTCAGTCCCTTGGGAACATGTCACTCAGTTCTATGTGCATGGTTAAGGTATAAGATTACTATCCATGAAGTGCAGATTTCTGCATGGCACCGAATTTACTTTCAGAAATAGATCTTATGTGGCGGGTACAAAAGTAGGTTCATCAACTCTGGCTTCTCTATTGGCTAACCCTCCTCTTTGTTTGGTTAGACAGTGTACACCAAGTTCTACATGAGTCAGAGTTATATCACTTTCAGAGCAGCAATCCGTGATCCCAGGTTCTCCTGAAGGTAGTAGAGCAGGTGCAGTTCATAGTGTTCTCCAGACTCAGGAACTCTGATGCTGTGCCTCTCCTGAGGGTAGATCTTCACAACAAAGAGCAGAGGCAAGAAGAGCAAGTTTAGTGATGCCCCTCTTCTAAGACTTTCTCAGCATAGTCACTTATATAATGCTCTTTGAGGCTGGGTCTCATGTTGTCCAAGCTCACCATGCAGCTAAGGACAGCCTCAAACTCCAGATCCTCCTGGCTCTGGCTCCCATGCACTAAGATCCTTTCCAGAGGTTTCTAACTGGATTGTCAATATGGAACAATGCCTCTCCATATTACATATTACATATTATCCTGGGGTTGGAGAGATGGTTCAATGATTAAGAACTGACTGCTCTTCCAGAGGTCCTGTGTTTAATTCCCAGTAACCACATGATGGCTTACAACCGTCTGTAATGGGATCTGATGCCCTCTTCTGGCATGCAGGTGTACATGCAGATAGAGCACTTATATACACATTGAATAAGTAAATAGATAAATCCTAAAAACAAAAAATATTATCCCAGAGCTCTTAAGATTTTTTTTTTTAAGATTTATTTATTTTATGTGTGTGAGTACACTGTCATTATCTTCAGAAACACAGAAGAGATTATCAGATCCCATTACAGATGGTTGTGAGCCACTATGTGGTGGTTGGGAATTGAGCGCAGGACCTCTGGAAGAGCAGTCAGTACTCTTACCTGCTGAGCCATCTCTCCAACCCCTGCTCTTACGATTCTTTACACACCTCATAAGGCTACAAAAAGATTCTTCAGACGTTCACTGCCTTAGTAGTCTGTAGGCTTCCAAGACTTCTTGGAAATCATTTCAAAGGCCAGACAGGGTCTAAGCTATCTTCAACCCACCACATGGAGGTAGAGGACCATGAGTTTAAGGCTGGCCTGATCTACATAGTGAAATCTTGCTCAAAACAAAACAAAACAAAATCTGTAGACAACTGGCTTGAGTGTGCTTTGTTCACTGGATTTCCTGTGCTGCTTCAACAATGTAAAATTAGTGAGTTCAAGTGCTGGTGTCCTGGCATGGTAGTCTCTAGCACACAGACACAGTCAAAAAAAACAGGCATTCTCATCTAAGTGGCAGTAGAAGTCAGAATTCTATAAACTAGAACTTGGGTAGACGTCTCTTTAATCCTTATGCTACATGGTGGTTTAACCAGCAGCAGCTCACGCGACCTCAGATGCATGGGACATATGCCTATAACCCTAGCACTTGGGAAGTAGAAGCAGGGAGATCTCAGTGTGCTCAAGGCAACCAAGTCTACATAATAAGTTCTAGGCCAGCCAGGAATGCAGGGTGAGACCATGTCTCAAAAACAAAAACAAAAAACTCTCCACCCAACCAAATAGCCAATGCCCCATAAAAACAACAAAACAAAAATGTGTACTTCGAGACCAGCCTGGTCTACAAAGTGAGTTCCAGGACAGCCAGGGCTATACAGAGAAACCCTGTCTCGAAACAACAACAACAACAACAACAAAAACCAAAAAACCAAAAAAAGGGATAAAGACTCAATATCTGAGAAATACTAAAGTGGAATTTTTCAGGTACCAACACAAGAGCAAAACGATTCATCTGATATTCAAGGTCAAGTACTAATGGATTAATTTTTTTTTCATGGGGTCTGGAACATTCAGTGGTTAAGAGCATTGACTGGTCTTCCAGAGGTCCTGAGTTCAATTACCAGAAACCACATAGTGACTTACAACCATCTGTAATGGGATCTGATGCCCTCTTCTGGGAGGCATCCTTGTGTCTAAAGACAGCTACAGTGTACTCATATAAAGTTAATAAATAAATCTTAAATTTTGTTCACATTTATTTTATATCTATAAACATTTTGTGTGTATGTATGAGTACCATGTGTGCTCCTTACAGAGGGTTGTGAGCCATCATGTTGATGCTGAGAACTGAACCCAGGTCCTCTGCAACTCACTGACATCTACCTGCTTCTCAGCCCCGAGCCATGGCTTCAGCTCAAGATCAAATGGATTTTAATGTGACAGAGAATGAAAATTTTATAAATATGGCTTTAGCTTTCCACAAAAGCTAGTCATTCCTTCTGTTTAAACTTAGTGTGGCCAAACATTTCTTCATAAATTTAAGCGCATGTGTATGTGTACACAGCACTGGTCTCTTTTGTTCTTTAAGATAATATGTTCATAAAAAATACTTTTCCTTTCCTTTTGATATTTCAGTTGACATTTCTGCTTAGTTACACTGAGAGATATTTGTCTATAGTAGCATTTTTCAAGCCTTTTTATCTCAGAAGGCTTTACATACCCCAAGCCTTGTCTGTGTGGGTTATGTCTTTATGTCTGTCAGTATTTCTCACTGAGCACAGTGACACACGTAGGCTGAGGAAGGAGAATCAGTAGATGGTGGCCTCCCCTTCCAAAAGGGGGAGATATATGGTGAGACCATGACTCAAAACTGTTTCATATGTAGCCCAGACTGGCCTCAAGCTACCAGCCTATATCAGGTCCAGGATTACAGGGGTGGCTTTTGTTTTTGTTTTGGGGAGGGATGCATCTCTTGTAGCCTTTAATTTGCTATGTAGCACTGTGCTTCTGACCCTCCTCCTGTCTCCACCTCCTAAGAGCTGGGGTTACAGGTATGCAACACTCTACTTGGCTAAAAGCAGTTCCTCTTAAAACCTTCTCCAAAATCTTTATTTACTTAGCATAAAGGAGCTATGAAAAAGGGTAACCCATTAATTTCTATTTGCATGACAATGTGAATGAAATCAAGACTAAAAGATCTTGTAAGCAGGTCTTTAAAAAAAAAAAAAGATTTATTTATCTTTTGTGTGTGTGCGTGTGTCTGAGTATATGTACCTGTACCATTTGTATGTTAGAATTCATGAGACCAGAAGAGGGTGGAGCTGGAGTTACAGGCAGCTGTGAGTGTGTCAATAAGTCACCACTCCAACCCACCATCAAGTCTTTAAAACCCTATTATAAAACAAAATCATAGAATGTTTCTTCACGCATTAAAAGGGAGAACGGAAGCAGAGTTAAGACAATGGGTTTGGCCGGGCATGGTGGCGCACGCCTTTAATCCCAGCACTCCGGAGGCAGAGGCAGGCGGATTTCTGAGTTCGAGGCCAGCCTGGTCTACCAAGTGAGTTCCAGGACAGCCAGGGCTATACAGAGAAACCCTGTCTCAAAAAACCAAAAAAAAAAAAAAAAAAAAAAAGACAATGGGTTTGGCCACCATTTCCAGGCCTATAGGCTGAATGAACACAGATATGTAAGCCACACAATTGAAAGGGCCTTTGGCTGTTAGTTTCTATAGCTGATGATTTTTATGCCGGAAGCTATGCTTATTACTTCAGTTTCCTTAGGTAGAGTGCAGATATAGCTGAACACTTAGCCTTGTTCCTCATTTTGTTAGGTTTCAGAGCAATGCTTCACTATTAACCACCATATTGAATTTGAAAATGCAGAACAACCCACCTGTAAGTCATATGGCTTTCCAGCCCTCACTAAAAAACTCAGCAATATACTGGTGTGTGCAAAGTGAACGTTCTCATCCAAGAACCCGTGTAAAAGGAGTAACCGGTTTGGTCTAGAGGAATAAAAATATCAGGATTAGGCAAGACAGAAGAAGAGCATGACGGCTGACCCGCACGTCTTTTAACCTACGGACAGTGCTGGGCTGTGGGGATGAGGACTCCCTGTCTCCAGCCCTAAACCTACGAGATCAGAAGCCACATGGAGTCAATAGAAAGGAGAGAAGGTCAGCAACCGAGTAACACTCACTACGAGTTCCTAGAACACATTTGTGAAAACACTAAGCTGACAGACTCTCTTCTGCTCTGAAACAATTACGGACTTAATTTCAGCATAAGCAACTGCTTCAAATATAACATAAAGATAAATAAATAAACATAACTATAATTTGAAATTCTCCCAATATGGTCTCTGAATTAGTCTTTAATTTGGCTCTGAGTGCAACTCTCGACAGTTTAGCAGCTAGTAGTAAAACACTTGTCTATGCAGTTGGCTTAGGCTCAATCCCAGTACTGAGGAAGAAAAAAAAGTTTTTAGTATTTATAAAACATTCATTTTAATTTTCAGTATTTAGTTTATATCATTATCCTGAAAGTTTTTAAAACATCACTTAAAATTGACAGCCTTAATTGTAAAGCATGAACTTACTCTGAGGGGAACTTCTCCGCTTGCATGGCCACAGATCCTAAGTAGTAGCCCTGTTCATTCTGGTCAGGGTGACCCATATAGCGTTCTGTGTATCCTGTATCATAGAAGATCCAGAGAGTGACAGGGGCCCCAGCAATAGCAACCTGCATATGAGAACGTGGACAGTCAGTGTGTCCCAGAAAAGAGGGCTAGCAATGGTAACTTACAACTGCAAATGTATAAGCTAAAATTATCCTCGTGATGCTTTAGTCCCACTACTGGGCAACGTCTCAGGACAGGCAGAAGCCTGAAGTTGGGTGCCAAGGTCACAAATCTGATACTCCGTGAGTCACTAAGCTTCCGTGTCCCACAGGCACACTCTGCACCATGCCCTGAAACTGGGGCAGCTGAAATATACACCATGAGTTCCTTTCTCCAAAGCAGACACTGAACCAGACATCCTTGAGAAGCCATTCCCCCACTGGGAAGAGGTGGGAACTGCCACCTACCTCATCTACAGAAAGCACACACTCACATTGCTGTTTCCTTTTTGCTTTTTTCCCTTAAGCAATACAGAATTTAAAACGATGGAGTATATGTAAATAAAACATTTCATTTTAAAGCTTCTATGTAGTTTTTTTATATCTAGATATTTTAATGAATTTCCTTTGTTTTACAGATAGTGTTTCAGTAGGTAGCCCAGGCTAGCCTCAGGTTGGCAACTCTTCTGCTGCTCTATCTGCTGCAGGCCCCGGGATTACAGGAGCATGCCAGGATGCCTGGCTATTTGGTTCTGATAATTACTTCCCATACACAGAGTAGAGCGCTGCATACCTGTAATCCCAGCCCTCAGAAGGTGCAGGCACAAGGACTAGAAGTTCTGACTATCTTCAGCCATACAATAAGTGAGAGGCCAGCTTGTCTTTTTGTTTTGTTTTGTTTTGTTTGAGACAGAGTTTCTCTGTGTAGCCCTGGCTGTCCTGGAACTCACTCTGTAGACCAGGCTGTCCTGGAACTCAGAAAGTGCTCTGCCTCCCAAGTGCTGGGATTAAGGGCGTGCACCACCACTGCCTGGCACCAGCTTGTCTTAAACAAACGACAAAACAAAATATAAAAAAATTGATCATTGTGAAGAACTATATTACTAATATAAAAATTACTACTCTTAATTTGTATTTTTGCTAATTTTTTTTTTTTTTTTTTTTTTACACTTAACTATCTAGCTATCTATGTGCATGGTCATGCCAGTTTGTTCTTCCACTGTGTGGGCACTGAACTCAGTGTCAGGCTTGGTGGCGGGCACTTTACTTGCTAGGCCATCTCATTACATCCTGCCTTTCTTTTTGTAACATTAAAGAAGGTGACCCTTTTTTTTTTTTTTTTTTTTTGGGGGGTTTTCTGAGACAGGGTTTCTCTGTATAGCCCTGGCTGTCCTGGAACTCACTCTGTAGACCAGGCTGGCCTTGAACTCAGAAATCCACCTGCCTCTGCCTCCCGAGTGCTGGGATTAAAGGTGTGCGCCACCACGCCCGGCTTGCATGGGTGCACACATTAGGGGCATGGCTGCACACATTAGGGGCATGGCTGCAGAGGTCAAGGACAACCTTGCAGAGTTGGCTCTCACTACCTGAGTCCCAAGGATCAAACCCAGGCTTGGCCTTAGGCTCCCTTGCAGGGTCAGCTCATCTACCCACTCATTACTATTTTCGTAGTAATATCATCTTTCTATAACCTTTTTAGTATAAAGTTCTAAGAATCTGAAGAATTATAAGCATGTTAATATTCAGTTCACTCACCATGATGTATTTAGGGCCCTGTGCTGGAAAATAGATCTACTGAGGACTTAACTGTTAAGCACTGTTAGCTGTTGAGGATACCAGAGCATAGGATAAAGATGTACTTTAGTTAAAAATTGGTGCTCAGGCTGACAAGTGTTTAAAAAGCTATGTTAACACAAAAGGTACATTTCCCATGTTGTAAAATACAAACTCAGCATTCTACAATATTGGCAATACCATGAGCCTTCAAAAATATTACCACTTTCAGGTGTCTTTGATTAACAGAGAATTCTATCTAATTACAAAAACAGAGAGCTGGGTGATGGTGGTGAACAACTTTAATCCCAGCATGTGGGAGGCAGAGACAGGGAAATCTTTGAGTTCAAGGCCAGCCTGGGCTACACAGAGAAATTCTGCCTAAAAAACCTTGAAATCAAGGAAACAAACAAGCAAAAACCGAAATACAACAACAGCTACATACCCGGAAGATATCCGACCTCTGCATTAACGCCATCAGGGAGAGGTAGCCACCGTAGGACCAGCCGTGGATGCCCACTCGATCCAAGTCAATGAAGTCATACTGAGATGCTAGGTACTGGAGTCCTTCCACTTGATCATCGATTTCTATTTGACCCTGTCAAAAAGGGGGAAAGCACATTGGCTCTGATGTACACTAGTCTTAGAGAATTCTTTTTAATGCTGCTTCATGTTTTTACTAAAAATTCCTGGAGAGTTTCTCTTTTCAGATTAGAGTTTATTAACAAGTGATATTCTATTTTGCCTCAGGAAATGTAAAATAAAAATGCTTCTATAGGTAAGGACCTGCTACTCCTCCTACTCCGCTGGCTGATGGGGGTTTAGACCCCAGGCCTTTTCTGTCACTGCCCACACTGTCCCTAGCTACAGCGTGTCTCCCACTCCGTTTGTTCTGTTGTCTGCTAAGAGGCCAGCAACTTCCTTGTAACAAGCCTTCCTCTATCCAAAGACAAAAATTCAGCCCCTTTAAGAGATTTATTTTACTTCTCCTTTTAGCACTTACATGCAGCAAAACAGAGGGCATGTCCTGAGCCCTAACCTTCTCTCTCCCAGCACGTTACCTCTAGCAAAGCTCTGGACGGCTTAGTTCCTGCCAGTACCACCCAGGGTATCACCTGGCCTGCCAGCGCACACAGTCTCGCTTCACTGAGCCAAAACCAAAAAATAAAACAACCAAAAACTTACATGAGAATACAACATAAGGCCAAAGAACTGTCTGTGGGAGAGCATCCCATGTCTCACTCAGCATGTCCAAAACACTGGCAACCACAGGGACTGCCTTATAGTGCAAAAGGAACATCGGCCTGTCATCATTTCCCAAAGCAGCAGAAAGGACCTGGGGCATCTCTAAAAGGTAGCATTTAAAGCTTCCTGCAGAGAGAAAGAGGCTTGTCACAAGGAAGGAACTAACCAGTCGGTTTCCCTCTTTACAGAGGACAGAACAAATCTCAATTATTCCTTAGCTCTATATGGGTCTCTGCAAGCTAGATGGGCCTGCTTTGTGGGGAGGGGCGGGTACAACTTGGAAGAGTATTTTTGTGCAGAAGTGGTTCTACCTCAGCTCCTGGGCATTACATACAGGTATCCAGGNGTCACAAGGAAGGAACTAACCAGTCGGTTTCCCTCTTTACAGAGGACAGAACAAATCTCAATTATTCCTTAGCTCTATATGGGTCTCTGCAAGCTAGATGGGCCTGCTTTGTGGGGAGGGGCGGGTACAACTTGGAAGAGTATTTTTGTGCAGAAGTGGTTCTACCTCAGCTCCTGGGCATTACATACAGGTATCCAGGGGTGAGTGTAGTGTAAACCCAACTGTGCCTTCCTTCCCGCCGCTCAATTCTAACAAGTGCTCCCTCATTCTGTCACTTAGATCCTCCCCAACTCAAAGAAAATGAAAACATTTGAAAAGAAAGTGCTCTATGTTCACACACCATTTTATATTTAAAGGCGCCTTCAAATTTAAGCCCTCGGTGACAGGATCCCCTGTTGTCTATCACCACAACCACATAACCCAGGGAGGCCAGGGTGTTCAGGCGGAAATACTTGACTCCTTTAAACCGGTTGTTCACCAGCTGCACCTGGAAGAAAGGCACATCTTGAGTGAAGTTGTGTGGCTGCATACAGAGCGTGAGAGGAGGATGCATGGCCGAGAGGGGGATCCATGGTGAGGCGAGCACCAGGAAGCTGAGCTTCCTATTACCTTTCCGTTGAAGCCTAAGTGTGACGGGATCCCCTTTTAAACTGACTCGCATCTAGGCATGTTTGTGTTGCTCACATATTCTCACACTTAAAGCTTCACGGCAAATACCAAACAACTGCAGACTTCATCTAGCTCAGATAATTAAGATTTAAGTAAGGTAAGATAATCCACCCCACAGAGAAAGTTGCCAAAGAACATGTCATTCAAGTAACAGTGACAAGGACAATAACGAACATCTTCTCACCCCACTTGTCTCTTCTGGAGTTGTTGCTGAGTGACAGTGAGGAGATGTAGCATTTTAATGAACAGTGTTATCAGTCCGGTTATCTCTCTCATGTTAGACAAATTAGTGTAAAAGTATCATGATTTTTAAATCACTTTATCACCCTAGAGACTACCCTTCAAAGTGACGGAGAGACTGCATCTGGGGCTGTACTAGAAAAGGAGCTGTAGCTACAGAGAGGAGGAGTGAGCCCCACCCCGCACGCTCATGTTTCAGTCAGCTCAGGGCACTCATGAAGTGGTGGTCCCGTGGGATCCAACAGAGCTGAAAATGTCTAATGACAGCACAGCTGGTGTGACACGGTGCATTACTCCTGGGTTTGGGGCACTGTTACTGTAAACAAGCTACTGCAGTGCCAGAGTTCTGAGGCACACTGAACAATGGCTGGTAACAGATGATTAGGTTACTGGTGGGTGTGTATGGTAGCTGGGACTGAACCAAGGGCCCTACCCTTGTTAGGTAATGCTTACCACTGAGTTACATCCTCAGGTCCTGTTTTTGTTTTGTTTGTTTATTTTGAGATCGGGTGTCCCTGTATAGCCCTGGCTGTCCTAGAATTCAATCTGTAGACCAGGCTCTCCTTGAACCCACATAGATCTACCTGTCTCCACCCCCACCCACTTACACCCCCCAACCCCCACCCCAGTGCTGGGATCAAAAGCATAGCCCACCACTACCACCTAGCCCTCAGGTCCCTTTTTATTTTTAGTCTAAGTTGTCAAGGCTGAACTTTAACTTATTCAGTATGTGAGTCAGGTTTTGAACTTGCCATCTTCCTGCTTCTGCCTCCCAGCTCCCCCAAAGCTGAGGTTATAGCTGTGCACCACCAGGCTCATTCTCTCTCTCTCTCTCTCTTCTCTCTCTCTCTCTCTCTCTCTCTCTCTCTCTCTATATATATATATATATATATATATATATATATATATATATAGTTTTTTTTTTTAAATGTTTTTCTCCCTTTCTTGCTCGCTCCAGCCCAAAGGTTTATTTAATTGTTATATGTAAGTACACTGTAGCTGTGACACTCCAGAAGAGGGCATCAGATCTCATTACAGATGGTTGTGAGCCACCATGTGGTTGCTGGGATTTGAACTCAGGACCTCCAGAAGAGCAGTCCATGCTCTTAACCGCTGAGCCATCTCTCCAGCCCCATACTATATTTTTAAATTCATTATTTGGAGTGTCCTCCTGCTAATGCTAATGAATAGAGTTTAGAGGTATTTGTGTTGCCCAGTCATGGATTGAATAATTAGTATGCAGAAAGTCCTGGGTTCATGTCCAGTGCCATACATACATGAAGGTCCATCTTACAACACAGCAGCCTACACATCTGCATGCTTGTTGCATGTCACCACTGTATGAAGGTTTGTATAAGCATATGCTCTATGATGCCTGTCTAATGACGAGATAGCCTAGTGACATTTACCGGAAAGTTTCTGGGTTGTAAAGCAACATGAGACTGTAGTTAGCAGTTCTGGACACTAAGATAGACATTAAAAAGAGGTCTGATAAAAATGAGAAGCCAGGCAGTGGTGGCACATGCCTTTAATCCCAGCTCTTGGGAGGAAGAGGCAGGCGGATCTCTGTGAATTCAAGGCCACCCTGGCCTATAAAGTGAGTTCTAGGCCAGCCAGGACTACACATTGAAACCATATCTCAAATAGAGGAAAAAAAGGGGATGGAGAGATGGCTTAGTGGGGAAAAAGCCACCTGCATAAGTCAGGTGATCTGAGTTTGATTTCTGGAATCTATCAACAGTCGGAGGAAACTGCAGAGTTGTTCTCTGGTCTCCACATGCACGCTGTAGCACACCACCTCCCTACATTGTGTATGCACGTATATAAACCCAAACTAATGAGAGGGCTGAGGAGGGCGGGAGCACCAAAGTCTATAGCTTGAGCTACTAGGAGGTTGAGTCAGGAAGCCCACGTAAGCCTGGAATTCTGACTAGCCTGTGAGATAAAGTAAGACCTCATCTCAAAACCTATAAAAAGCCCTTACATCATGGAGTACTGTATAAATATGAGCAATTATTACATTAGTTTAAAAACAAATGAGGGCAAACGCTTTACTGAAACAGCTGTGTCACTCCTTGCCTACTGTACTGTGTGAGGCTCTGCTTACACAGACGCACTGACCCAGAGCTCCCTGCCAACTCAGGAGTTTGTGTATTCTCTCCTGTGCTACCATGTATCTGCATGCTGCGAATGTCCATTCAAGTATTGAAATTTTTAAAAAGATTTATTTATTTATTTATTTATTTATTTATTTATTTATTTATTTATTTATTTATTTATTTAATGTATATGAGTACACTGTGTACAGATAGACGGTTGTGAGCCATCATGTGGTTGCTGGGAATTGAACTCAGGACCTCTGCTCTCTCCAGGCCACTCACTCTGGGTCTGCCCCAAAATTTATTTATAATTATATGTAAGTACACTGTACCTGACCTTAGGCACACCAGAAGACAGTGTCAGATCTCATTACAGATGGTTGTGAGACACCGTATGGTTGCTGGGATTTGAACTCAGAGCCTTCAGAACAGCAGTCAGTGTTCTTAACTGCTGAGCCATCTCTCCAGCCCCAAGTATTTAATTTTTAAAACCTCAGTTATTATCACACACAAGCAGCATTAACTGGACTCGTGGTTATTAATAACAATTAAAACGAGGAACTGGTGGTAGTGGTGGTGCACAACTTTAATCCCAGCACGTGGGAAGCAGAGGCAGGAGGATTTCTGAGGTCGAGGCCAGCCTGGTCTATAGAGTGAGTTCCAGGACAGCCAGGGCTATACAGAGAAACCCTGTCTCAAAAACAAAGCAAATATGTATTATTATTACTGTGGGGTATGCACGTGTATACTAACTATCCATGAAAGCATCTATGAGGGAGGGGAAAATTTTGGGACTCATGGTTCAGGAAATCTAAGACTGTCAGGCTTGCATGTGTGGCAAACTCATCTGCTGAGCCATCTTCTTGGTTGAAAGGTTTTCTTTCTTTCTTCCCTCCCTCCCTCCCTCCCTCTCTCTCTCTTTCTTTTCTTTCTTTCTTCTCTCTCTCTTTCTTTTCTTTCTTTCCTTTCTCTCTCTCTCCTTCCTTCCTTCCTTCCTTCCTTCCTTCCTTCCTTCCTTCCTTCCTTTTTTCTCTGTGACAGGGTCTTAGTATGTCGACCAGGCTGGCAATCTATCTGATCAAGGCGTGAGTCACTGCACTCACTCACCTGTTAAAGATTTTAATTTTTGTGACGTCCGATTTGCTAGTTTTTCTATTAAAATGGTGGGAAGAACTGAGTGTGGTTAAATGGTGTGAGAGAAAAGGGAAGGGTGCAAGAGCTCACCCTGCCCCGTCTGTGCTATGTCTAAGTATATTGTAACAGCTGCCAAAATGGCCTTCCTACTTTTAGTCTCATGCTCCATAGTCTGTCTATTCAGGCAGAAAGAGTGATATCTTCAAAATGTGAGATATGACTGTTGCTTAGCTCCTTCCTTTTACTATCCTTCACAATAGATGGACGGATGGACAGATGGATGGATGGGCGGGTGGGTGGGCAGGTGGGTGGATAGATAGACAGACAGATGGATGAATAGATAAAAGCCACTGCACCCTTCACCCTCACCCCATGCCCTTTGGTACTGGGAGCTGAACCTAATCTTACAAATGCCAGGCCAGTATTCTTCCACTGAGTTGAGCTGAGGCTTAGCCCAAGATGGCCTCTGTGGCCTTTGTGACCTTAGATTATGTGGATGTTCGGTAGATTATATAGGCCTTGGGTGATCTGAGTCTATTGCTACCCTCCCTACTGTGAGCTAAGCCCCATCCTACACCAATAGTATCAAAGGGGTTCTTATTCTAGGACCTTGCTTATTGTTCCTTCTACATGGAAGAAGTTTAACAGAAGTCATTTCTTTTCACTGTGTGTAAAATAGGACCTCCACTACTATTTTTGGAATGAATGAATATAAAATGGAGATAAAGAATCTTAGCAATAGGGAACTGGGTGGGTAAAAGTCTTTTTAGAGGGAGATACCTGATAAAGAATTGCAAGGCTGTGGTAGCGTGAATGAGAATGGCCCCCACAGGCTCATATTTGAATGCTTGGTCCCCAGTTGGTGGAACTGTTTGGAAGGATTAGGAAATCTGGCCTTGTTGGAGGAGGTGTGTCACTGGGAGCGGTCTTTGAGATTTTAAAAGCCCATGGCATTCCCCGATAACCTTCTCTCTGCCTTTTCCTCTGGATCATGATGTAAGCTCTTAGCTACAACTACAATGCCTGCCTGCCTGCCCACCGCCTGCTGGGATGTTCCCCACCATCATGACTCACCCTCTGAAACTCTAAGCAAGCACCCAATGACATGTGTTATTTTATAAATTGCCTTGGTCATGGTTTTGTCGTATCAGGAGAAGAGTAAGACAGAGGCACAGAACACATTATAAGCAGTTCATGACCTCACTTCTTTCCTTGTTATTACAAAGACAGCCTCAGTTGTTTGATGTAGACACTCAGCCCCTCAGGCTTGCCTTTGCAATCTGGAGAGGCCTCTTGCTTCTCCAAGAAGAGATCTGAGAATAACTGGCTGCCCAAACAATCTTCTTCAGAA
>LR749997.1:166405-269478 GCA_902729485.2 Mus minutoides
GTCACAAGGAAGGAACTAACCAGTCGGTTTCCCTCTTTACAGAGGACAGAACAAATCTCAATTATTCCTTAGCTCTATATGGGTCTCTGCAAGCTAGATGGGCCTGCTTTGTGGGGAGGGGCGGGTACAACTTGGAAGAGTATTTTTGTGCAGAAGTGGTTCTACCTCAGCTCCTGGGCATTACATACAGGTATCCAGGAGTGAGTGTAGTGTAAACCCAACTGTGCCTTCCTTCCCGCCGCTCAATTCTAACAAGTGCTCCCCCATTCTGTCACTTAGATCCTCCCCCAACTCAAAGAAAATGAAAACATTTGAAAAGAAAGTGCTCTATGTTCACACACCATTTTATATTTAAAGGCGCCTTCAAATTTAAGCCCTCGGTGACAGGATCCCCTGTTGTCTATCACCACAACCACATAACCCAGGGAGGCCAGGGTGTTCAGGCGGAAATACTTGACTCCTTTAAACCGGTTGTTCACCAGCTGCACCTGGAAGAAAGGCACATCTTGAGTGAAGTTGTGTGGCTGCATACAGAGCGTGAGAGGAGGATGCATGGCCGAGAGGGGGGATCCATGGTGAGGCGAGCACCAGGAAGCTGAGCTTTTTATTACCTTTCCATTGAAGCCTGAGTGTGACGGGATCCCCTTTTAAACTGACTCGCGTCTAGGCATGTTTGTGTTGCTCATATATTCTCACACTTAAAGCTTCACGGCAAATACCAAACAACTGCAGACTTCATCTAGCTCAGATAATTAAGATTTAAGTAAGGTAAGATAATCCACCCCACAGAGAAAGTTGCCAAAGAATATGTCATTCAAGTAACAGTGACAAGGACAATAACGAACATCTTCTCACCCCACTTGTCTCTTCTGGAGTTGTTGCTGAGTGACAGTGAGGAGATGTAGCATTTTAATGAACAGTGTTATCAGTCCGGTTATCTCTCTCATGTTAGACAAATTAGTGTAAAAGTATCATGATTTTTAAATCACTTTATCACCCTAGAGACTACCCTTCAAAGTGACGGAGAGACTGCATCTGGGGCTGTACTAGAAAAGGAGCTGTAGCTACAGAGAGGAGGAGTGAGCCCCACCCCGCACGCTCATGTTTCAGTCAGCTCAGGGCACTCATGAAGTGGTGGTCCCATGGGATCACAACGGAGCTGAAAATGTCTAATGACAGCACAGCTGGTGTGACACGGTGCATTACTCCTGGGTTTGGGGCACTGTTACTGTAAACAAGCTACTGCAGTGCCAGAGTTCTGAGGCACACTGAACAATGGCTGGTAACAGATGATTAGGTTACTGGTGGGTGTGTATGGTAGCTGGGACTGAACCAAGGGCCCTACCCTAGTTAGGTAATGCTTACCTCTGAGTTACATCCTCAGGTCCTGTTTTTGTTTTGTTTGTTTATTTTGAGATCGGGTGTCCCTGTATAGCCCTGGCTGTCCTAGAATTCGATCTGTAGACCAGGCTCTCCTTGAACCCACATAGATCTACCTGTCTCCACCCCCACCCACTTACACCCCCCAACCCCCACCCCAGTGCTGGGATCAAAAGCATAGCCCACCACTACCACCTAGCCCTCAGGTCCCTTTTTATTTTTAGTCTAAGTTGTCAAGGCTGAACTTTAACTTATTCAGTATGTGAGTCAGGTTTTGAACTTGCAGTCTTCCTGCTTCTGCCTCCCAGCTCCCCCAAAGCTGAGGTTACAGCTGTGCACCACCAGGCTCATTCTCTCTCTCTCTCTCTCTCTCTCTCTCTCTCTCTCTCTCTATATATATATATATATATATATATATATATATATATATATAGTTTTTTTTAAAATATTTTTCTCCCTTTCTTGCTCGCTCCAGCCCAAAGGTTTATTTAGTTGTTATATGTAAGTACACTGTAGCTGTGACACTCCAGAAGAAGGCGTCAAATCTCATTACAGATGGTTGTGAGCCACCATGTGGTTGCTGGGATTTGAACTCAGGACCTCCAGAAGAGCAGTCCATGCTCTTAACCGCTGAGCCATCTCTCCAGCCCCATACTATATTTTTAAATTCATTATTTGGAGTGTCCTCCTGCTAATGCTAATGAATAGAGTTTAGAGGTATTTGTGTTGCCCAGTCATGGATTGAATAATTAGTATGCAGAAAGTCCTGGGTTCATGTCCAGTGCCATACATACATGAAGGTCCATCTTACAACACAGCAGCCTACACATCTGCATGCTTGTTGCATGTCACCACTGTATGAAGGTTTGTATAAGCATATGCTCTATGATGCCTGTCTAATGACGAGATAGCCTAGTGACATTTACCGGAAAGTTTCTGGGTTGTAAAGCAACATGAGACTGTAGTTAGCAGTTCTGGACACTAAGATAGACATTAAAAAGAGGTTCTGATAAAAATGAGAAGCCAGGCAGTGGTGGCACATGCCTTTAATCCCAGCTCTTGGGAGGAAGAGGCAGGCGGATCTCTGTGAATTCAAGGCCACCCTGGCCTATAAAGTGAGTTCTAGGCCAGCCAGGACTACACATTGAAACCATATCTCAAATAGAAGAAAAAAAGGGGATGGAGAGATGGCTTAGTGGGGAAAAAGCCACCTGCATAAGTCAGGTGATCTGAGTTTGATTTCTGGAATCTATCAACAGTCGGAGGAAACTGCAGAGTTGTTCTCTGGTCTCCACATGCACGCTGTAGCACACCACCTCCCTACATTGTGTATGCACGTATATAAACCCAAACTAATGAGAGGGCTGAGGAGGGCGGGAGCACCAAAGTCTATAGCTTGAGCTACTAGGAGGTTGAGTCAGGAAGCCCACGTAAGCCTGGAATTCTGACTAGCCTGTGAGATAAAGTAAGACCTCATCTCAAAACCTATAAAAAGCCCTTACATCATGGAGTACTGTATAAATATGAGCAATTATTACATTAGTTTAAAAACAAATGAGGGCAAACGCTTTACTGAAACAGCTGTGTCACTCCTTGCCTACTGTACTGTGTGAGGCTCTGCTTACAGACGCACTGACCCAGAGCTCCCTGCCAACTCAGGAGTTTGTGTATTCTCTCCTGTGCTACCATGTATCTGCATGCTGCGAATGTCCATTCAAGTATTGAATTTTTAAAAAAGATTTATTTATTTATTTATTTATTTATTTATTTATTTATTTATTTATTTAATGTATATGAGTACACTGTGTACAGATAGACGGTTGTGAGCCATCATGTGGTTGCTGGGAATTGAACTCAGGACCTCTGCTCTCTCCAGGCCACTCACTCTGGGTCTGCCCCAAAATTTATTTATTATTATATGTAAGTACACTGTACCTGACCTTAGGCACACCAGAAGAGAGTGTCAGATCTCATTACAGATGGTTGTGAGACACCGTATGGTTGCTGGGATTTGAACTCAAGAGCCTTCAGAACAGCAGTCAGTGTTCTTAACTGCTGAGCCATCTCTCCAGCCCCAAGTATTTAATTTTTAAAACCTCAGTTATTATCACACACAAGCAGCATTAACTGGACTCGTGGTTATTAATAACAATTAAAACGAGGAACTGGTGGTAGTGGTGGTGCACGACTTTAATCCCAGCACACGTGGGAAGCAGAGGCAGGAGGATTTCTGAGGTCGAGGCCAGCCTGGTCTATAGAGTGAGTTCCAGGACAGCCAGGGCTACACAGAGAAACCCTGTCTCAAAAACAAAGCAAATATGTATTATTATTACTGTGGGGTATGCACGTGTATACTAACTATCCATGAAAGCATCTATGAGGGAGGGGAAAATTTTGGGACTCATGGTTCAGGAAATCTAAGACTGTCAGGCTTGCATGTGTGGCAAACTCATCAATCTGCTGAGCCATCTTCTTGGTTGAAAGGTTTTCTTTCTTTCTTCCCTCCCTCCCTCCCTCCCTCTCTCTCTCTCTCTTTTCTTTCTTTCTTCTCTCTCTCTCTTTCTTTTCTTTCTTTCTTTTCTCTCTCTCTCCTTCCTTCCTTCCTTCCTTCCTTCCTTCCTTCCTTCCTTTTTTTTCTCTGTGACAGGGTCTTAGTATGTCGACCAGGCTGGCAATCTATCTGATCAAGGCGTGAGTCACTGCACTCACTCACCTGTTAAAGATTTTAATTTTTGTGACGTCCGATTTGCTAGTTTTTCTATTAAAATGGTGGGAAGAACTGAGTATGGTTAAATGGTGTGAGAGAAAAGGGAAGGGTGCAAGAGCTCACCCTGCCCCGTCTGTGCTGTGTCTAAGTATATTGTAACAGCTGCCAAAATGGCCTTCCTACTTTTAGTCTCACGCTCCATAGTCTGTCTATTCAGGCAGAAAGAGTGATATCTTCAAAATGTGAGATATGACTGTTGCTTAGCTCCTTCCTTTTACTATCCTTCACAATAGATGGACGGATGGACAGATGGATGGATGGGCGGGTGGGTGGGCAGGTGGGTGGATGGATAGACAGACAGATGGATGAATAGATAAAAGCCACTGCACCCTTCACCCTCACCCCATGCCCTTTGGTACTGGGAGCTGAACCTAATCTTACAAATGCCAGGCCAGTATTCTTCCACTGAGTTGAGCTGAGGCTTAGCCCAAGATGGCCTCTGTGGCCTTTGTGACCTTAGATTATGTGGATGTTTGGTAGATTATATAGGCCTTGGGTGATCTGAGTCTATTGCTACCCTCCCTACTGTGAGCTAAGCCCCATCCTACACCAATAGTATCAAAGGGGTTCTTATTCTAGGACCTTGCTTATTGTTCCTTCTACATGGAAGAAGTTTAACAGAAGTCATTTCTTTTCACTGTGTGTAAAATAGGACCTCCACTACTATTTTTGGAATGAATGAATATAAAATGGAGATAAAGAATCTTAGCAATAGGGAACTGGGTGGGTAAAAGTCTTTTTAGAGGGAGATACCTGATAAAGAATTGCAAGGCTGTGGTAGCGTGAATGAGAATGGCCCCCACAGGCTCATATTTGAATGCTTGGTCCCCAGTTGGTGGAACTGTTTGGAAGGATTAGGAAATCTGGCCTTGTTGGAGGAGGTGTGTCACTGGGAGCGGTCTTTGAGATTTTAAAAGCCCATGGCATTCCCAGATAACCTTCTCTCTGCCTTTTCCTCTGGATCATGATGTAAGCTCTTAGCTACAACTACAATGCCTGCCTGCCCACCGCCTGCTGGGATGTTCCCCACCATCATGACTCACCTTCTGAAACTCTAAGCAAGCACCCAATGACATGTGTTATTTTATAAATTGCCTTGGTCATGGTTTTGTCGTATCAGTAGAAGAGTAAGACAGAGGCACAGAACACATTATAAGCAGTTCATGACCTCACTTCTTTCCTTGTTATTACAAAGACAGCCTCAGTTGTTTGATGTAGACACTCAGCCCCTCAGGCTTGCCTTTGCAATCTGGAGAGGCCTCTTGCTTCTCCAAGAAGAGATCTGAGAATAACTGGCTGCCCAAACAATCTTCTTCAGAANAGAAGAGTAAGACAGAGGCACAGAACACATTATAAGCAGTTCATGACCTCACTTCTTTCCTTGTTATTACAAAGACAGCCTCAGTTGTTTGATGTAGACACTCAGCCCCTCAGGCTTGCCTTTGCAATCTGGAGAGGCCTCTTGCTTCTCCAAGAAGAGATCTGAGAATAACTGGCTGCCCAAACAATCTTCTTCAGAAACAATTCTCCAAACTCCAGTGCTATCATCTAGCTTCATCTGTTTTAAAACATTTACATTATATATTTATTTATATATATATACATATATATATATGCAGACACACATTTATATATGCATATACATGTATATATATGTGTGTGTGTATATATATAATATGTATAAGCAGATTGTTTATATTTATTTGTGTGTGTGTGTGTGAGAGAGAGAGAGAGAGAGAGAGAGAGAGTACGTACATAGACAGGTCAGGGGGCAACTTGAAGGAGTCAGTTCTCTTTCACCATGTGGGTCCCTGAGATAGAACTCAGATTGTCTGGTTTGGCAGCAAATGCCTTTATTAAATAAGCATCTTGCTGGTCCACCCAATCTGTTCTCATTTCTATTTGTACAAAAATATCTGTCACATTTTAAAGAATATGAGTACTTGTTGAATAAATATTTATTTATTGCTGGGCATGTTGGCTTATACTTGTAATCCCAGCAATCAAGAGGCAGAAGCAGGTAGATCACTGCAAGTTTGAGGTTACCTTGGTCTACAGGAAAAATTCAAGATTAGCCAGGGAGATATAATCCCCGTCCCAAACAAACGAACATCTCTCCTTCTTATTTATTCATTCATTCAGTCTCCTTCAGTGCTAGGTCTCAAGCCCAGGCTTGTGGATAAGCATCCTACCACTGAGCTATACTCTTGGCCCCTGACTTCACCTGTATCTGACTTAGCCCATAGCTTTACCATCACTTGTCCTACAGAAATGGATGGCTTAGGAACAAAGTAACTCATTTGATTCTGTCAACTGTGGCATTGTAGTTATCTCAATTACTTCCTATTCCAACCTATACACATTCTAAGAAAGAACATGGTCTGAGCCTCAGGTTTACTTCATTCTTGTAGGATCTAGAGTTTTACAAGATTATCATGTTCTAACAGAAAGATGTGGTTTAATGTTAAGGAATCTTTTCAGGATTAACCCACAAAGGTTCAAGGAGGATGAACAGTCTTCCAGGGGGCTAAGTGTCACAGGCCCTACAGCAGCTGAAACCTCATGAAAAACTCTCCTGGCAAACTCAATGAGTGCTGTATCTGCATGTATACCTGCATGCCAGAAGAGGGCATCAGCTACCATGTGGTTGCTGGAAACTGAACTCTAAACTAAGCTATCTTTCCAGTCCAAAAATTTCCTATTTTTAGCAGAGCCTAATTTACAATGCTCCTTATGTATGCCAATAGCTATAATGCAGGCTATGACTATTTTGCTTATGAAACATACTTAATGACAGCAAATTATTTAACATAAATAATATACAACATAATAATATTCATTATCAGCCGGGCGTGGTTGCGCACACCTTTAATCCCAGCACTCGGGAGGCAGAGGCAGGTGGATTTCTGAGTTCGAGGCCAGCCTGGTCTACAGAGTGAGTTCCAGGACATCCAGGGCTATACAGAGAAACCCTGTCTCGAAAAAAAATCATTATCTAGAGAGTTCATAGCTTTGCTAGTTAATTTTACCTTATTTTCTATACACTACGAGGTTTAGATGTATCAGAGAGTAAATAATTGAATGTAATTATAAAGGATATTACTGAGTCCAAGAATGGCATTATAAGCATATTGTAATCATATTCTAATTTATTGAAAGATTCAATGAAAAAATGCATAAGCAGGCATAAATATCTTATTTTCAATTTTAATTTATTTTTATGGTGCTGGGAACTGTACCTGATGCAAAAGCAAGCACTGAAAAGACTGACCAGCAGCCCCCACTGGTGAGGCTCTGTTTACCAATAGAGTTTACTCAGCAGTCGCACTAGTGTTGTCCTCATGGTGCAGAGATCAGAGAAGGAGGCTTCCGGCTGTCTGGGTCTATCGCTCTTTTGCCTTACTCCTTTAAGAAAGGGTCTCTCACTGAGCCTGGAGCCAGGGGAACCTAGTGATGATCCTCCTGCCGTCACCTTCACAGGATGAGGATTCCAGACACACAAACACACCCAGCTTTTCACCTGACATGCGGGCTGGGATTACAACTCTTGCTTGCACAGCCAATGCTCTGACTACTCGCTGGTGGGTACTAGTCTTCCTGCTGCTGCCTCCCAAGGGCGGGGATTATAAATGTGTATCACCATGTTCAGCCTTCAAATTCTGTCCTAACTATCTAAACATTAAAAACCAAAACAAAAAACAAAAATCACAGCTGGAGAGATGGTTAAAAACATGTGCTGCTCTTCCAGAGGCCTCAGGTTCTATTCCCAGCACCCACATGGGAGCTCACAATGTCTGTACCTACAGTTCTAGGGGATCTGACACGCTCTTCTGAACTCTGCAGGCATCAGGTAGGCACATGATGCACAGACATGCATGCAGAAAGAAATACTCATATACATAAAATAAAAATCACCTAAAAATACATATGTATGTATGTATGTATGTATATGAGTTTATATACTCACCTGGGGACCACCATATATGAATAGCACAGTGGGGTATTTCTTTCCAGGTTGTAGGTCATGAGGCTTATACAACATTCCATACAGTGTAAATCCAGTAGTACTTTCAAAAGAAAAAATTTCTGGAGGGGTGTAGTCAGGAAGAGGACCTATGGGTAGCAACAGAGCCATAAAGAAGTTCTCAGAGGAATTGTGCAACCTGAAGTCCAAGAAGGAAGTATCAAGACTCAGTTCCCCACCCACCAACAACTACTATCCCTCTCTCAGGTAAGACAAGCAATAAGCAGGCATTTCAAAACAAAATGAATCAAGACCAAGCTGTCTTTTTCAGATGCAGGCACACAGAGTTTTACATAGCCCTAGGAGCCTAGGTAGTATTTATGTATAGAGCTAAATATCTGGTGCCAAGTTCAGTCTTCACTTATGGGTGGTGAAACCACACACCCAACCAGCAACAGTCAAGTATTTCAAGAAAGCTGTGGGCAATGACAAGAATCTTATATTTAACTTAGTCCTCCCAGTCTTTAGCTCACTGCGGCCTGTGCACAGTGATATCACATTAGGCAGAGGTTATTAGCATTTTGCCAACTGTGTTCCTGAACTTTAAAGTACACACAAATCTTTTCGTCTACACCAGTTAAATTTTTTTTTTTTTTTGGTTTTTTTGAGACAGGGTTTCTCTGTATAGCCCTGGTTGTCCTGGAACTCACTTTGTAGACCAGGCTGGCCTTGAACTCAGAAATCCACCTGCCTCTGCCTCCCGAGTGCTGGGATTAAAGGCGTGCGCCACCATGCCCGGCTCAGTTTAAATTTTTTAAAAAATTATTTAATGGGGCTGGAGAGATGGCATTGACTGCTCTTCCAAAGGACCTGGGTTCAATTCCCATTATCCACAATGCAGCTCACAACTGTAACTCCAGTTCAAGGTGATCTGATACCCCAACAGAGACATACATCCAGGCAAAACTCCAATGCACATGAAATTTTTAAAAAATTACTAAAAAATTATTTTATTTATTTTTTAAGGGTATCTCTACATAGCCCTGGCTATTCTGGAACTTGTTTCAGGCTGGCCTCAAACTCACAGAGAACCACCTGCTTTTGTCTTCTGAGTGCTAAAATTAAAAGTGCATACTACTACACCCAGCTTATTATTATTTGTGTGTTGCATAAAATGTGTATGTGTGTGGTGCAGGTATGAGTGTAAAGGTTTCTATACCTATGCACACTTATGTGATAGTCAAAGAAAGACACCAGGTGCCCTCCCTCATCAATTTCCACGTACTGCCTCAAAACAATCCCTGACTCAGGAACTTGCCATTTCTGCTAGGCTGACTGACTGTTAAGGTTCTGGGATCCCCATATGTCCTTTCTCCAGTGCAGAATTACAAGTATACCTGGCTGTTATACAGGTTCTGAGGAGTTGAACTCAAGCATTCTTACCCACTGAGCCATCTCCTCAGCCCTTTTTTTTTTTTTTTCTGAGACAGGGTTTTTCTGTGTAGCTCAGGCTGGCCTCGAACCCCACAATTTTTTTTTTAAAGATTTATTTACTTATGTATTTGAGCATACTGTACTCATGTACACCAGAAGAGGGCATCAGATCCCACTACAGATGGTAGTGACCACCATGTGGTCACTGGGAACTGAACTCAGGATCTCTGGAAGAGCAGCCAGCACTCTTAACTGCTGAGCCATCTCTCCAGAACGTGCAGCCTCACATTGATACTTAAATCTTTTAGTCAAAAGTAATGAGTGAAAATATGTAACATAAAAATAGACTTAAGAGCCGGGCGTGGTGGCGCACGCCTTTAGTCCCAGCACTCAGGAGGCAGAGGCAGGCAGATTTCCAAGTTCGAGGCCAGCCTGGTCTACAAAGTGAGTTCCAGGACAGCCAGGGCTAGACAGAGAAACCCTGTCTCGAAAAACCAAAAAAGAAAAAAAAAAAAAAAAAGACTTAAAAATAGAGACACATGAAACAAGTCTATTCTTTACATGTAAGAAATTGTAGAATTGTAGTGGCTGGCAGGGAGTGGTGGCACACACCTTTAATCCCACCACTTGGGGGGGGGGAACACATTAATATAAATAAAAATAATAAAAATAAATCTTAAAAAAAAAAAAGGTTGTGAGCCAGGTGTGGTGGCGCACGCCTTTAATCCCAGCACTCGGGAGGCAGAGGCAGGCGGATTTCTGAGTTCAAGGCCAGCCTGGTCTACAAAGTGAGTTCCAGGACAGCCAGGGCTATACAGAGAAACCCTGTCTCGAAAAAAAAAAAAAAAAAAAGATTGTGATAGGTATCTTTTCAATTGTGTCTGTGAGGGATTGTCTAGACTAGGCTAATTGAGGAAGAACCCCATAATGTGGATGGTATGGCTGGGGTCCCCTAGCTGCATCTCTCTGCTTTCTGACTGTGTGTACCATGTGACTACTGTCAGCCACCTACAGCTCCCCCTATTGCCCCTATGACTCCCCTTCTTTCAGACTGTGCCTTGTACCTTGAATCAGAATGACCCTTTCCACAAACATTTCTGTCAGCTATTGTGAAGGCCCCAGCAGAAAGCAAACACTTGAAAAGCGGATGAGCTCTGGCCTGAAATAACAGTACTTAGGAGGCCAAGGTGTGAGGATTGCTGAGTTTCAGGCTAGCCTGGGTTCCAGAGTAAGGTCAAGCCTGTGCTATAGAATGAGAGCCCGTCTTTCTACAGTGCTCTTTGCGTCTATGGTGAGCAAGTGTGCTGGCTACTATTAAGAGGACCACTGTAAGGACTTGAAACTTCCAGAAATCAGCCAAGTGGTTGTTCCCTAAAGCATCACCCTTTTTGCTTAAAAGATCTAACTTGTTTAAAATATATTATCTTAATCTACTTTTCAAAAAGGCTTTCTAGACATGTTCCTGCTCAGATGATAGGCAACCCAGCTCATTCAGCAGTTGCTCGAACAGGAAGTAAGGTCTACCAGAAGCTCAGTAGCTCAGGGACAGGCAGGGATAAGCAATGGGAAGACAGCCCAAGAGACATGGACATAGGCCACAGCACAGTGCACTGTGACACCAATCCAGGTTTAGGGAAAGAGGTACCTGCTGAATCCAAAATGGTGGCCCAAAATTCCTTTGTTTTATGAACTGGGTCATCCTCAGGACTTGAGAGTTTGTAGAGGGACACACAGTGTGGGTTCTTCTGGTTGCTGTACTTGCTGATGAAGAAGTCACAATGCTAGAGAAAAGAAAGATGACAATGGCTTTCCAGAGGAAAGTTAGGGAAGGCTACCTGTGGTCATACACACCAATTTAGAGCAAGAGGACAATGGGAGTCTAACAAATGATGCAAACACAAAGCTTTTCCTAGATGAGGCTTCTGTGGGTCAATGTCACCAACTTTCACTTTGCTCAAAAGGAATGTTATATGATCACAGGCTTTCTATGACAGGATCCCTCCCAACTGGGACACAGTACCTGGCTGAGGCAGCAGGAGTGTGAGTAGCCTCTGTCAGTCAGCCTCACCACTTGCCCAGGGTTTGCATAACTGGTCACATACAGATGATGCTCCAAAGGAGAGTCTTTGGTGCCTTCAAAGTACACCAGCTTTCTGGCTGCATCAACCCAGATCTGCAAAAGTCACAGCACAAATCAATGCTAGCACAGTTCTGACAGAGCCAACAACGTACAACCCCCATCTCCAACAGGGTCAGGCAAGTTCTCTGGCTTGGGCTTCTTTTATCTTTCTTTTCTACTAGTGATAATATGAGCTGGTTTTCCTTATGGCTAAAAAACTACTTTATCCAGAAGGAAAAAGGCTGAGTTACACACATTGGGATAATGTCCTGACCAAGTGCACTGTGTACTTTCCTTAAAATAAGACAAGTATTTTCTTATAGAAAATCCCTCTGGGGAAATACCCTATATAACACCTCATCTGCCCAGTTAGAAAAGATTAATATTATTTCTCTCCTAGCCTAGTACTTTCTAAAGTTCTTTCCTACAAATTTGCAAAAGCATTTTATCTACCAAGCTGAGAAATAACTGAAATCAACCAACTTCAGCAAGAGTGCAGTTTATAAATTAAGGATAGGATTTATTGTAAGCACTGACACTGGAGAAGACCCAGTGTCCCCAGCCCTGAATAAGATCTTTTAAGTTACTATCTGACACATTTACTTAATATTTACTTAATATTCTACACCAACTACAACAATCTAAAGAAACAGTTTTCTCTCATTGTTACTTTAAAAATATTCTACTAGCCTACTAAAATTTTATTAGAATTTAAAATGCTTTATAGAAATAAAGGAGGTTCTAAACGTATCTTAAATGTCTGTCTGTCTCTTGCACCCACACACCCTTCATTATTAATGTTTTAACATAGTTGCATCCATCCCTAAATGAGCACAGTTGCTGTAGGAAACAAACATTTAAGAGTCCCCACAAGCCGGGCGTGGTGGTGCACACCTTTTTTGGGTTTTTTTTTTTTTTTTTTTTTTTTTTTTTTTTTTTTTTTTTTTTTTTTTTTTTTTTTTTTTTTTTTTTTTNTCTGCCTCCGAGTGCTGGGATTAAAGGTGTGCACCACCAGCCTGGTCTACAGAGTGAGTTCCAGGACAGCCAGGGCTATACAGAGAAACCCTGTCTTGAAAAACAAAACAAAACAAAAATTCCCCACAAGTAGTGGGACATGGTGGTGCATACCTTTAATCCCAGCACTTGGGAGGCAGAGACAGGCGGATTTCTGAGTTCGAGGCCAGCCTGGTCTACAAAGTGAGTTCCAAGACAGCTGGGACTATATAGAGAAAGCCTGTCTCAAAAAAACAAAACAAAACAAAACATAGTCCCCACAAGCATGTGTCATCTGCAGGGACTCAGGCCACCTACACTGTGCTCGTCGTTTATGCAAGTCTGTGTTCTGTTTTCGTTTGAGAACTTCTGTCTAGTAGGATTGGATTCTCCAGGAATGCTGAACAGATTGTTGGGCCCTACTACCACTTTCTGAGGAGGGCTGGGCTGAGTGAGCTAAGTCTATGTTTCTAACATGGGCCCTCATTACTGTCATGCTCCATTCTGGGTCTGGAACCACACTCCGAGTATCACCTCAACTCCAAGCCTGAAAGCTTTACAGCTGTTGCTGTGAGAAGTCCGAGCAGAACAGAGGGACTTGTAAAAGCTGAGGAGGAAAAAGGCAACACAGAGACAAGAAACAAAGCAAACAGACAGAGAAATAGGGAAGAATTTGAGAGGAACAAACACGCCACAAAAACTAGAATGACGTGGAGATGGATGCACACAGGGTGAACAGGGAGTTATTTAGGTTGTCCAAATAATCCCCTGCTCATTCAATTTTGGGATTTATGTCAGAATCATCTAGTATCTCTTAACCCCAACTACTACAATTCCTGCAATTAAATAAAATGGTTGGTGTGTGTGTGTGTGTGTGTGCGCGCGCGTGTGCACATGCACACACAAGTGTGGAACAGCATGAATGTCGCAAATAGAGGACAAAATGAGGGAGTCACACCTGTCCTTCTACCATGTAGGCTCCAGGAATGCAGTCTTGGCTGTAAGACTCAGCAGCAAGTGCCTTCACCTACAGAGACATCTTATCTATTTATTTATTTATTTTGGCTTTTTGAGACAGGGTTTCTCTGTATAGCCCTGGCTGTCCTGGAACTCACTTTGTAGACCAGGCTGGCCTCGAACTTAGAAATCCGCCTGCCTTTGCCTCCCAAGTACTAGGCTAGGAGAGAAATAATATTAATCTTTTCTAACTGGGCAGATGAGGTGTTATATAGGCTGGGATTAAAGGCGTGCGCCACCACACCCGGCACCTACAGAGACATCTTGATGGTTCAGGAAACTTACCTCAGTATAATTTTTGTTATTAGAACCTAGAATTCCACAATGAGATTCATGGCCTGTCTGCTCTACAGAGTGAAGTGCAAGGCCAACCTGAAACTTAGCAAGAAAGACCCAGTCCCAAAATAAGAACACAAGAATAGCTGGGATAATAGCTTAAATCTAGAGCACCTGCCCAGTGTCTTCAGGCTGAGTCTAATCCCTAATGTTGACCTAGAAACGCACAAATGCTCTCATTGAATTGTTATTGAAAGCCAAGTGCTCAGAGCACAGCTTTCCCCTCATAACCAATGCTAAAAAAGTTAAATCTGTGAGATAACAGATAAATAAAAGAACATTTCTACCTTAGGGATGCTAAATGTAATTTCCAATAAAAAACATGAACAGTCTATCATGTATAAAAATAATGTTAAGGTTATTTGTGAACTCACAACTTTGTTAAACTCTTAACATACAAATTGTTTCCTTACTAAATGACAATAATATATCTAACAATGGTGATCTGGGCTGGAATGATGGTCAGTGATTAAAAGCACTGGCTGCTCTCCCACAGGACTCTGGTTCTATTCTCAGCAGGTGCATGGAGCTAAGAACTGTTTGTAACTCCAGTCTGAGGGGATCTGACACACTCTTCTGGCCTCCACAGGCACCAGGTATGCATGTGGTACACAGATATACTCGCAGGTGGAACACACACACACACACACACACACACACACACACACACGAAAAGAAAAGGAAAATGGCAGTCTCTAGTAACTAGAATGTATCTTATGACCATACCCATAAAATAGGTGAACTTTATAATTTAAATCTTTTTAAAGACAGGGTATTAGCCCTGGGTATCCTGAAGCTTGCTACGCAGACAGAGATTCACCTGCCTCTGCTCTGCCTCTGCCTCCCAAGTGCTGTAAGGAAAGGTGTGAGCCTCCACACCCTGATTAAACTAACATGCTTTCCTTGTAATGGCTTGCATTCCCTTAGGCCCTAACTTTTTATTGTAAAATCCTACTGGGGTTCTACACACACACACACACACGTTGCATTATTAATTTTTCTGCACTGTTATGCAGAGCAGAGGTTGACCAAACATATTAGTAGGAAAAAAAGACATACATTAGATCCATGCCGGCCAAGTACTTCCCATTCACCACTGGTAATTGCTATTTCCTCTTTGATAGGACACTTGAAATCACCTGAAAATGAATACAATCAAAATTCAGTACTTTATTCCAGATCATAAGCAAATGAAACAATGTATAAAAGTTTTCTAAACTGTCTTTTCCAAAAAGCTGCAATAAAACAAAACCAAAATCATCAATGTTAGGTTTGAGGTTATGAAAATGTTTTGGAACTAGATAAAGACAATTGTTGGTCATATTGTACTAAAAGTTATTTTAAATGGATACTAAAAATTACAGCTAAAAATATCCAGCTAGGCCAGGCGTGGTGGCACACGCCTTTAATCCCAGCACTTGGGAGGCAGAGGCAGGCGGATATCCTGCTATGCATGGTGGCACACAATTTCAGTCCTAGGACTTGAGAGGCAAGGGGAGGTGGATCTCTGCAAGTTCAAGGCCAGCCTGGTCTTCACAGTGAGTTCCAGGACAGTCAGGGCTGCACAGTAAGACCCCGTGACAAACAAACAGCTAAGGGTGCTGAGTTAAGATATCAACCGTATTTTTCTGAGACACAGAAGTGTAGCTTGCTATTTTATGATGGGGAAATGTATATAACATATCGTTATGAGCAACAGGAGTTTCACATCATAGCTAAAACATAGAGAAAGAAGGAGAAAGAAAAAAAAAAAACTAAGTGAACATACTTACAAAGTAAAAAAACTTGAAGCAATTAAAAAAATATACATACATACATACATACATGGCCAAGCACTGGCAAAGAGGTGCTGATGGGAGCAGACACTTGGTCCTGAGGTTGGCATTCACTGAGTAGTAACAGATTGTAAGATACATTATTGCTTCAGAAGAGTTGTCTTAGCTCTTTGCTCCTCCTACCTGTGTGAGCACACTCACTCCTGAGCAACAGAGGAACTGGTAAGGCAATTTTAAGTCCAGGGCTAACCTAAGCTGAAGCTCCCGGAAAGAAACTCTTTGGGATTTATAAGACCTGGTCTATCTTTAAAGAAAAGTACTTAGTCATATATAGTATTGACTTAGTTGGATTCAAGCTCACTGCTTCCCAAATGCCAGTAATTAAAAGACCATTCAGAAAAACCTAAGAGGGCTGGTGAGATGGCTCAGTGGTTAAGAGCACTGACTGCTCTTCCAAAGGTCCTGAGTTCAAATCCCAGCAACCACATGATGGCTCACAACCATCCATACGGGAATCTGACACCATCTTCTGTAATGTCTGAAGACAGCTACAGTGTACTTACATATAATAAATAAATAAATCTTTTTTTTTTAAAAAAAAAAAAAGAAAGAAAAACCCAAGAATCCAAAAAACTTGAATAGCTATTTCTCTCATCATTCATTAGGGAACCTGTATCAAAACCACGGGATGCCTCTTCAGACTGGTTTGGTGACAGGTGTGAGGCCAGTTACTCAGTAATCTTCTCAGATTGTCTCAAACTAAACCCAAACAGTGCGAGGGATGTAACTCAGTGACACAGTCTAAGGCTCGCTCTCTAGTATGGTGCTCATGGGTATGAAAAGAGTGGGAAAAAAAAAGCCACAACCAGGTGTTATGGCACACACTTTTAATCCCAGCACCCAGGAGGCAGAAGCAGGCTATCTCAGTGAGTTCAAGGTCAGCCTGGTCTGCAGAGTGAGTTTTGAGACAGCCAGGGCTACATAGTCAGACCCTGTCTTGAGAAAAATCAATTAAAAAAAAATTCACAACAACAAAAAAAGATAAACTACACCTACACAAAAGCAAGAAGACAGAAACTAACAAGTGCTGTCAAGGATAAAGAAATAAAGCTTGGCCTGTGGAGTGGCACATACCTGTAATGCCAGCACGGGAGAGGGAGGCTGAGACAGGGCTGTGGACAACTGAAAGGAAGCCTCAACTACAGAATACAATTCTGTCTTTAAAAACCAAACCAACCAAACTAAACCCTGGGGCTGCAGAGACAGCTCAGCAGTTAGGAGCACTTGTCTTGGCAGAGGACCCAGGTTTGGTCCCCAGAACCGACACGGTGGCTCACAACTATCTGTAACTCTAGTTCCAGGATATCTATTCCTTCCCCCAACTTCCACAAGCACCAGGCACGCATGTTGTACATAGGCATACATGCAGGGCAAACCATTCTTACATGTAGAAATTAAATAAATAAACATATCCCCCAAACATTAACAAGCAAACCCACAAAGAAACAAAAGCTTTTGCATATTGCCATTAGGAATATAAAAAAGTGTAACCCTAGGGGAGGGGGGAGGGTATAGGGGATTTTTCAGAGCGGAAACTAGAAAAGGGGATAGCATTTGAAATGAAAATGAACAAAACATCTAATAAAAAGAAAAAACAAAAGTGTAACCCTTACCATCGGTTTGCTAATGATGAAAATTAAATAGAATATATGAGTCATGCATTGACCTTCTGGTAGCTATTCTCAAAACAATGGGAAGCCAAGAGAGGAACATACATGGCCATAGCAGTGTCATATAAAGCAACCCAGGTATCCATCAAGAAACGCTGGATAAACATAATGTATATGATGTATATGATATATATGTATACTGTATACGATGTGTATATAGCCTTATATACATCAAAATTTTCTAAATAAAAATAACATACACATACATACTTGTGGACGTTTGTCCATACACATGGTGTACATACGGACCAGTGACAGGTACCTTCTGTCTTCCGTCGTGACCTAGGGGACCTTGACCTCAATACCCTAGCTGTGAGCTGCCACGTAGGAACTGGGAACAGAATCTGAGCTCTGTGCAAGAATAGCAAGTGCTCTTAACCTCTGAGCTTTCTCTAGTATCCCTATACTAGTTTTATTTTGCAAAAGCCTAGTGTAGTGGCACAAGCTTTCAATCCCAAACTTTCACTTAGGCAGCAGAGGCAGGTGGATCTCTGTGAGCTTGAGGCCAGACCTGTGTAGTGAGACCGTGTCTTTTTTTTTTTTTTTTTTTGAGACAGGGTTTCTCTGTATAGCCCTGGCTATCCTGGAACTCGCTTTGTAGACCAGGCTGGCCTCGAACTCAGAAATCCGCCTGCCTCTGCCTCCCGAGTGCTGGGATTAAAGGCGTGCGCCACCACGCCCGGCTCTTTTTTTTTTTTTAAAGTTATTTATAAAAATTACATGGAGCTCCTGTAGGAATTCCTGAAGGAATTCAGTTTTAGTATATGTGCTGCCAAGGCAATTACTTGTGTCCTCATTTCAAACAAATTAAAAAATTGTAATCAAAGCAAAGGTGTCATAAAAATAGGTATTCTAAGCTGGGCGTGGTGGTGCATGCCTTTAATCCCAGCACTCGGGAGGTAGAGGCAGGTGGATTTCTGAGTTCGAGGCCAGCCTGGTCTACAAAGTGAGTTCCAGGACAGCCAGGGCTATACAGAGAAACCCTGTCTCGAAAAACAAAAAAAACAAACAAACAAACAAACAAAAGTATTCTAATCACTCAGAGATTACCCACATGAATAACATGTATTCATTGAGAATTTGCTGTTTTCTGCATGTACAGACTTGTATTTCAGTTAATATATATGTTTACTGAAACAAGTCCTGATGCTTATGAAGAATATAAAAAAGACATTGTGGCTGGTGAGATGGCTCAGTGGGTAAAGAGTCTGATGTCCTGAGTTTCATCTTTGAAACTCACACAATAAAAGGACAGAACTGACTCCTTCAAGCTGTCTTCTGACCTGCACATCCTTGCTCTATGATGCATATATGCAAAACAAATAAAATATAAAGACATTAAGTACATAAATAAGAAAGGCTTCTTACTTGGGGCAGGTAGTCCACCACTGGACCGTTTATATTTGCTCTCCTTTAAAATGGATGTGATTTTATACAGATGACGAAAACCTGTTTTGCATTCAGAGGCAAAAATAAACTCAATTTCATCTTCATGAGTTTGAGGAAAAACATGAAAAATATCGTGGATCTGCAAAATGAACAGCTTAATTTACTATATGCATTAATAAACACACTCCATAGAGAACCAAGCACCAGCGGTTAGTGTGAGGATAGGCTGCACTTAACCATGCTAGGTTTCGCCTGGCCTTTACATTTATTTTACTTTAGACAACGATTTCACACCCTGAGATGTAAACATTTCCAAATGGAAGACAGCAAAGAACGACATGGCCAAGGCTATCTATCCTCTCCATCTCTCTCTCTCTCTGAAGCACATACAGCTTATAGCAGTATAAATCTTACTACCCGGCAAGGAGGGCGGCTTGCTTTACTTTTGTTTTCCAAAGAGAGATATCATAACAGCTGAAGGAAAACAGATGTGTATCTGTTTTGAGTGAATCACAGGAAGCCTGCTTTCAAGTAGAGAAACAGAAATGTTTTTATTTTATATCTAATTTTTATGTTAAAATTAAAACTCAGCGTAAAACTAGTATATTTGGTATAGTTTGCTAACTTAAAAAATAGTTTCTAGACACAGCTCTTGAAGGTCTTCTCAGAAGCACAGAAGCCGGAGCTGGCTGTGGGCTCACTACCCAGTATGTGCAGAGCCACATCTGCAGCACTCCTGAGCTGCCATTCAATACTATCTACTTCCTGCTACAAACTACTCCATTCTGGAACCATCATTCCAACTCAAAATGTTCATGGTTTCTTTAAACTTAAGGATGCATTTTGCTATAGAATTCCATCTGCCTGAGTACCCTGAGAAAATACACAGCCAAGTTCAAGAACAGGCATGCGTACATTTATCCAGATGTCTGTTGTTTCTTCATAGATGATCAGTGGTGTCACAGAGTCAGGAACTGACTCGATGAGTCTCTGTCTGTCCATGGCATCATCTTCTACTGGGATGAATAACTTAGGGGAGATCAGAACTATCTGTAGGTGAGTCTGGGAACGGTCTAGTAGGATGGACCAGGCACTGTTCAAAGGAACGAGGAGAAATCAAGAATACAGGCTCTCAGAAAATGAATAACCTTCTGTTCTCTCCCTCAGTACCCATCAATTCTTTTTTTTTTTTTTAAGACAGGGTCTTTAAAAAATTATTCCTATAATCACAATGGCGTATGTTTATGCTTACAAATCTGTGCATTCACTGAGTTCAGGGAAAAGGCCTGAGCAGACTGAACATAGTGGCAATTTACATGGGAAGGCAAAGCCTACAGCACTGACATTCTAAACTCTGGATCTAACTTAGTTGTAATGAAGAGACAATTTAACATACGCACTGTTTTCCCTCTGGAGTCCATCCGGCTCTGGCAATATATTCAACTCCCTCAAAAAGAATCTCGAAAGGTTGAACCAGTTCTTTATCTATGACATCTATAATCTAGTAGGAAGAAAAAGAGAAAATAACACACTCACTAGTCTAGTCTCCTTATGTCACCATTTTAGACACAGTACTTGAAAGGTTTGAAGTGGACAGTAAAGCCCGCAGCGGTCAGAGTCCTGAGCTGGTGTCTCTACCCAGGACATGATCTCAAAGTCTTCTTGAGGGTTTCTCCTAACGAAGCCCTGACAATAAACGACAGGCTCAAGTTTTGCTCACTTTAGGTCTAGAATCTAGAAGTGATAGTCTCTAAGTCCCTATATCTTAGACTAAATATGTCTGTGTAACATATTAATGAAATGGACTCTAAAGGCAAACTTTTTTTTCCTTTAAAAGTTTAGCAAGCTGCCAGGCAGTGGTGGCGCATGCCTTTAATCATCAGTGAGTTCAGGTGCAGCGAGAGATTTTATCTCAAAAAGATAACACAAAGGCTGGAAGAAGGACTTAGTGGTTAAGAGTCTAGCTGCGGGCAGGTGAGATGGCTCAGTGGGTAAGAGCACCCGACTGCTCTTCCGAAGGTGATAAATTCAAATCCCAGCAACCACATGGTGGCTCACAACCACCCATAATGAGATCTGGCTCCCTCTTCTGGTGCATCTGAAGACAGCTACAGTGTACTAATGAATAATAATAAATAAATCTTAAAAAAAAAAAAAAAGAACAAAACTGTCTGCAAGAAGGAAATGTGTTTGTGGTGATGGATGTATGCAGAAGCCAGATGATTTGTTTATACCTCAGAATTGTTTGTTTGTTTGTTTGTTTGTTTTCAGACACTGTCTTTCATTGACCTGGAACTCAATAAGCAGGCTAAGCTTGCTGTCCAGAGAGCCCCAGGGATCTGTCTGTCTTCACAGCCTCAGTGCTAGGATTACAAGCACATACTACAACAGCAAGCTGTTTTATGTGGGTTCTGGGATTTAACACAGGTCCCTTTATATCCTGCTTCCCAGGTCTACTAGGGAAAAAAAATCAGGTCAACTATAAATCATGAGCCACACAGCCTCAGCAAGTTCAACTGGCTGACAAATAGAAAAGTGCCGATGCCTTACACTTACCCCTCCTTCAGCATCAACAATGATCTCTGACATCTTGAAAGTGACCTTTGGGTTTGCTGTGCCTTTAGAAAGAAACATAAATGATAAGACCACAATCACTCCAAGACTTCACAAGACTCCACAAATCCTTCAGACTTTAAGTTTGTAATACTGTATACAGCCAGGGCTCTATTGTGCAAACATCTTAGAACCTACCTCAAATTCACATGGGTAGCAAATACAAAAAAGGCTAAAATTCTAGAAAGAGTCAGTGTGAAAACTAAGGGAAACTGCCTATTGTTTCTATAATAAAAATGTTTGTAAACAGCAAAATGGATAAAAGTTCAACTACTTAGAAAGAGGAAAATCACCTACGTCTTTGACAGGGAGGGATGTCCTCTAGCTGATTTCCCTAAGCCTCAATTACCAGTTTTATGAACATGTCCACCTCTGAAAGCAATTAAAGATTCCAAAGCCGTACCCGATGAACAACCAACCTTATGAAAGCTGTTGATGGTCAAGCTGACTACACACTTCAGTGACTGCACATCTGGGATTGGTTTTGAGAGAAGGCTGGCCTGGAACTCCTGATAACCCCCCTACTGCCACAGGCCTCCAAGACCTGGACTACAAGCATGAGCCAGCACACCAGAGGAGGAAATGAATAAATAAAGGCCATACCTGTTTTAGGATAACGGAAGGAATCTGCCCTCCTTGTTTCCAACATGGGGGACGTAACATGAATAATCTCCACCTCAGATTCATCATTTTCTTCATAGAGAATTCTAAGAATTTTACCACCACTAGGAGCTTAAAAGGAATTTAGGTATTAAAAATTTAGAATAATTATTATAGAATACTTTGCTCACGATTCCTTCTAGAACTAGGTTTTTTACTAAGGGAAGTAATTCATGCATTAGACTGCCACTATAAGTCAGTGGTGATAGGGATTAAATTCGGGTCCTTGAGTATGCTAGGCTGTTCTGTCTTCAAAACAAAAAATTTTAACTATATTTAATTATTCACTGTGGTGAATGTGTACATAGAGACCTTATTATTGGTTTACAGCTAAAACTTTGAATACTTTTTTAATGGAACATGAAAAAATTTATTTAAAAGTCCTATCTGAGATTTGGACATTTTATTTTAAAATGTAAATGTTTTATCACAATTATGTAGAACAAGACTGTTGACATAAATCATTCAACACAACTGAATTCTTTTGCATCTTCTCATGACTTCCAAGTCCCTTTTACTAGGACTTAAAGTTTATCCTTTTGGGAGGAAAAAAAATGCAAATGGGTGGCATATTTAAATATATTCACACCTATATACATGTATACAGGGCAAACATTTTGAAGGGTTTTGACATATATTTTGAATTATTTAGTAAAACACACCATTTCCTTTAAAATGCTAAAATTTTAGTTATTTTGAATGGTTTATGTCAAAATATTGTTCTGTATAATTATGGGCAAATGTGTATATTTGAAAATAAAAGTCTAAATCTAAGACATAGACTAAAATATTTATTTTTTATTGTCCTCTAAAGAAATAGTCAGACGGCTAGCTGCCAACCAACGTTGATGTCATAAGATTTATTAATGGTTCCTAGCAGAGCACGAGCTGCTCTTCCAGAGTACCCAGCTGGGTCTCCAGCACCCGTATAGCAGCTTACAACCATCTGCAACTCCAGTTCCTAGGATCTGATCCTTTCTTCTGGCCTTTGCAGGTCCCAGGCACATACATGGTACACTTACATACATGCAGGAAAACAACACACATAAAATTAAGAGTAAATAAATCTTAAGAAATAAAAAAATGAAGCAGAGAAGAAAGTATTAGAGAATATAATACCTAAGAAATATTGCTTCATAAGCTGTGTTTTGCATTTTGTCTATAAAATATGTGTACATTATAATAGGCCACATATGATCGTAAGTGAATTTTTCACTGGGTTGTGTGGGCCACTGCTTTAAGCCTCTCAGTCATTCACACACATTCATCTGTTCATGCAGATGCTACTCAGTCATATATGTTTAACTGCACATCATTTTGTGAGTCTTGCTATAATTCTACTTGATCTCACACAGGCCAGGTTTTTTTGTTTTGTTTTGTTGCTGAAAACCAGCAAGGAACACTTGAGGTACTGAGACAGAATGTAACTGTCTCTACAGAATTCATGTGGGGAATATGGTCTATTTCTAAATAGCTACTAGTAGGGTTTAATTTTCATTACATTTTAAGTTCCTGTTCCAGCTTTAGGCTCTGTCTACTCAGCCAATCCCCAGTCAAACCCGTTAATACTTAAAAGTGACCTGTAAACATCTACTTTGAATTTGCTTACTTCTTTCAGCTTGGGGACACCACCAGTAGCCAGAGTATCTGTCAAACTCTTCTTGAAGAACAAAGGTGGCAACACCAGCTGACCTGGGGTCCTCTTCCATGTTGGCTAGCTCTGGACAAACATGAAAGGCAAAATTATCCCCTCAACTCTTTTTCTGCAATGGGACAGAGAAAATGCTTCCTTCACTTCTAAAGAAAGGTAGCTGATTGTAATGGTAAACTGTGGAGCCAAACAATGAATTCACATCTAGGCTTCACCATTTACCTATCATGTGACCTTGGACAAATCTGTCTCACTCCACTGTGGTATGTCTGTCAATGATGGAGCTCAGCATGTGCTTTGCCCTACTACTCTTAGCACGGGTAAATACCTAAACAAATAAATCACAAAGCATTATTATGTAAGATTTTGTATCCTGGCAAAATGTTTACAGTATGATTTTATATGTGCTTTGTTTTTGAAAATCATGAATGTTTTGACATTTGTCGGTTCTTAGTTCCAGCTTGTTAAGTAATAGTCTGTTGGTGCTATGGGTTTTTTGAAAGACAGTGGAGTGGTTTTGAATGAAAATGTTTTCCATTGTAGTCTCCCACCCCCCATATTTGAATGCTTGGTCCCCAGTTAATGGAACTGTTTGGGAAGGACTAGGAAGTGTGGTCGTACTGAGGAGGTGTGTCACTGGGGGTGAGCTTTGAGGTTTCAAAAGTGCACACCAGGCCCAGTGTCTCTCTCATCATGTTTGTGGATCAGATGTGAGCTTCCAGGGATTATTGCTCCAGTTCCATGCCTGCCTGCCTGCCTGCTGCCTGCCTGCCTGCTGCCTGCCTGCCTGCCTGCCTGCCTGCCCTCACACCCTCTGCCATGGTGACCATTGACTAACTCTCTGAAACTGTAAGCAAACTCCCAATTAAATGCTTCCTAAGTTGACTTGACTTGGTCATGGTACTTCAACACAGCTATAGAACAGTAATTAAGACAGATGGGGTCTTGTATGTGATAGGCTCATCTCAGAGAGTGGCTTGCCCCACCTCCTGAGTACTGGGATTAACAGTGGAGACCACCATGTGGGGTGATGCTGTGGGTCTTTTTTTTTTTTTTTTTTTTTTGGTTTTTCGAGACAGGGTTTCTCTGTATAGCCCTGGCTGTCCTGGAACTCACTTTGTAGACCAGGCTGGCCTCGAACTCAGAAATCCACCTGCCTCTGCCTCCCGAGTGCTGGGATTAAAGGCGTGCGCCACCACGCCCGGCTGATGCTGTGGGTCTTTTTCATCCACTCTTCTGCAGACATGTGGTGGGCTGCTTTTGGTTACTGTGAATACAGTTCTTGCATAGTAACTTCCATGGACATGTGCCTTCATTTCTTTTGAGCAAATACCCAGAAGCAAAGTGGCTGCTCAGTGAGTGTTCAACTCTGTGAGGATGCATCTTTATTATTTTACATGTTTACTAACCAGGTCTGACAGTTCCAGCATCTGGTGTTCTCAGTCCTCTCACTTTCGCTTTGGTGTGCAGTGATATGTCATGATTTTATTTTCTTTTTTAAAGACAGGGGGTCTTACTATGCTGCCCAGGCTAGTCTTAAATTCCAAGTAATCCTCCTGCTTCAGCCTCCTGAGTGGTTGGACTATAGGCACATACCACTATGCCCAGCAAACAGGTAAGATTTGAGTTTGTTTAGGGTTTGTTGTTGTTGTTGTTGTTTATTTTTTTTTCCCTTCTGGTGAGCCCTGGTTGTCCTAGAACTTACTTTTTAGACCAGACTGGCCTTGAACTCAAAGATCTGCCTGCCTCTAAAATGCTGGGATTAAAGTCATGTACCAGTACACCCAGCTTCAATATATCATTTTTGATCATCTGTATTTTACATTGTATGAAATTAATGTAAAATAAGAACCAATACTCCCTTATCCAAAAATTGAGTCAAGCATTTGGAATTCAGAGTCTCTTCATACAGTACACAACCGGATAAACTGTAATCTAATATCCAGCAGCAAGCTGAAGGAAAGGCACACCTAGCAGGGCAAACTTTATAAATACTCTCAAGCCAGTCCAGGTCAGGGATTACTACTAAACGAGTTTTAGCACCAAGCTAATGACAACAGTGTGTGCAAAGCGTTCTGAAATGTGGAATTAGTAAAAGAGCCAAGACCAGTGCTGGGTTTCTTGGGTCCTTCACTACCATAAACTCTGCCTCCAACTTTATTTCCCATTTTGTTCTCCTTTAGGCATGAGGACAGGCACTGCTGGCTTGTATTTCTGCTACTATTACAAGTTACTCACTCACTGGGTAACTAGTATCACTACTATTACAAGTTACTCACTCACTGGGTAACTAGTATCACTACTATTACAAGTTACTCACTCACTGGGTAACTAGTATCACTACTATTACAAGTTACTCACTCACTGGGTAACTAGTATCTCTTTGTCTTCCCAGTACTTCTAAATTTCTCCATCATATTGAGGACAGAGCAAGCTCACACTCACCCTGACTGATCACACTCACTTTCTTTTCTTTTCTTTTTTTTTTTTTTTTTTTAAAGATTTATTTTTATTTATTATATGTAAGTACACTGTAGCTGTCTTCAGACACTCCAGAAGAGGGAGCCAGATCTTGTTACGGATGGTTGTGAGCCACCATGTGGTTGCTGGGATTTGAACTTATCACCTTCGGAAGAGCAGTTGGGTGCTCTTACCCGCTGAGCCATCTCACCAGCCCCACACTCACTTTCTAAGGCCAGCTTTCACCACAACCCCCTGATTAACCAGCCTGATTAACACACACCATTAACCAGCCTGATTAACACACAGGCTGAGCATGCCCCCTTCCTTTATCCCTTTCTCTATAGACATTCCAGGCCTTCCTATGCTTCAGCGCCTGTCTAAACACTGCAGGAAAACTAACTCAGTAAGACTTCAGTTGGTTTACATTGTTACAAATGTAGAAACCAAGAGGTAAGCTAACTAATATGATGAGGTTAGGATTTGTGAAGGGTAGATCCAACACTTAAACTCAGCCTGGTTCTGTATTATTCTATATTCTCTGCCTGTGCACTGATCCACTACACTAATACTAGAATTAACGAGTATACCACACACCTTTATGTATAGTAAAGGAAAAAATAAAAAAAATACATAACATTCTGTAGAATTTCAGTGTTTTTTACTCTAAATTCTGCTACCCTTCACAAAATTCTCAGTGGAAAACCATCTTACAAAAGAAAGCAGCAGCTGGGCGTGGTGGTACACGCCTTTAATCCCAGCACTTGGGAGGCAGAGGCAGGCGGATCTCTGAGTTCGAGGCCAGCCTGGTCTACAAAGTGAGTTCCAGGACAGCCAGGGCTATACAGAGAAACCCTGTCTCGAAAAACCAAAAAAAAAAAAAAAAAAAAAAAAAAAAAAAAAAAAAAAAAAAAAAAGAAAGCAGCCGGGCAGTGGTGGCACACGCCTTTAGTCCCAGCATTTGGGAGGCAGAGGCAGGCGGATTTCTGAGTTCGAGGCCAGCCTGGTCTACAAAGTGTGTTCCAGGACAGCCAGGGCTATATACAGAGAAACCCTGTCTAGAAAAACCAAAAAAAAAAAAAGAAAAGAAAAAGCAAAAGCCAGCCAGCCAGGCAGGCAGGCAGGCAGGCACGGTGGGGCACACTGTTAGTGCACTTTACTCTCCGTGCACTTGATTTGCGGAGGCAGGCAGATCTCTAGAATTCTGTTCTACATAGTGAGTTCTAGGACAACCAGGGCTACAAAGAGAAAGAGAGAGCCTGTCTCAAAAAACAAACAAAGACTTAAACCTGCCTTACTTCTGACACTTTTGTGAGAGCTATGCATTCCCAGCATCAAATACAGTAAGTGGTATATACTGTTCAGCATTTGTTAACAGCATGAAAAATGGCTTCAATTTCCAACAGATTCGTTAACTAGCTCCCCTAACATTTCTGCTGTTATTAAACATTCCTTACTTCTGGGTGTTAAAGGAAACTCAAGAAAAAGTAAAATGTGCTTTCCAGCGTTTGATCATATTGCACTTTCTTGCTCTCTCTGATGTTCACCAACACTGTGTCACATGACTGCAGCAATGCACTGCCAAGTCTTGGTGTTGTGGTCAGTAGTGTTCAAAACTATTATATCCAGTACAACCAATAGCCACCTGGCTCAACTGCTGAAGACTCCTCCACTGACCTGCCAGGACGGGACAGTTGAGTGCTTCAGCGCCTCACAGAGGCCATAGCTCCCTTTAGACCAAGGCCTTTCTTACACAGACCCCTTTCTGGACCACTTTGCTAACATACAGCTCTGGCTTGGGTCAGCTCAGCTCATCTTTGCTGAGAAGTTTTTCCCAATCACCACTTCTCTTGGTACTTTAAGGTCTCCACAATTGACTCACTCTATTTTGGTGTTAGTAGTTTGTTTAGCTCTTGATGGCCAGCATCACTATAGTTAGTCTGTACCATTGCTACGACTCTCCTTTAAGATCCTAATCAAATATCAAAAGCCGCAAACACCTAAGTCTCTTTACATAAAACACGACAGTGTCTCCCCAGACCTCAGCTGCACTTGCATATAGGATTTAATGAGATTATGTACACTGTAGACAATGTACACGGTTGTTACACTATGTTGCTTAGGGAATGACCAATGGTAAAATCACAAATGTCAGCATGTGTCCTTTACAGACACAGCTATCACAGACCTAACTGCACACAACACATGAATGAGACTTGTAGTGAATGACCCACCATCGTCAGACAGTGTGAGGATGGAGAAAATTGTAGGAAGCTACAGGAAGGCCTTCCTTCCCACACATCACTTCTTCCACGTGGACCCAGTCCAGCAATCAATCTGTGACACAGTCATGTTCTGCCGTTTGGAACTTTAGGTTTTGTTGTTGTTGTTGAGACAGGGTCTCACTAGGTATCCCTGGCTGTCCAGGAACTCACTATGTAGACTAAGCTGACCTCAAACTCGGAGATCTGCCTGCCTTTTCCTCTCAGGTGCTGGGCTTAAAGGCATCAATATGACCAACTGTTGTTTTTTGAGACAGCATTTGTGATGTTCTGAATATGTTTGGCCCAGTGAGTTGACACCATTAGGAGGTGTGGCCTTGTTGGAAGAAGTGTGTCATTGTGGGCATGGGCTTTAAGATCCTCATCATAGCTTCCTGGAAGCTGGTCTTCTCCTGTTTGCCTTTGGAACAAGATGTACAAACTCTCAGCTCCTCTTGCACCATTCTTGTCTGGATGCTGCCATGCTCTGGCCTTGATGATAGTGGACTGGACCTCTAAGCTTGTAAGCTAGCCTCAACTAAATGTTGTCCTTATAAGAGTTGCCTTGGTTATGGTGTCTGTTCATAGGAGTAAAACCCTAACTAAGACAGCATTAAACTTGTATTCCTCTTGCCGCAGACTACATTTGTCACTCAACAAACCCTACTTAAATATTTCCACAATGCACATGGTTCTACATTCCACTTTTTCCTATTACAACAGCAGGTAAACAGGCTTTCAAAAACAGGGAGGTTGTTTTTTAGGAAGTTTCTAATAATGTGTAACTGGTTATTCTGTTTATATCCTCCAAACAAATCTAATTTTTTAAATTAAAATTTCATTTAGCTGGAGAGATAACTCAGTAGTAAGAGAACTGACTGTTCTTCTGAAGGTCCTGAGTTCAAATCCCAGCAACCACATTGGCTCACAACCATCTGTAATGTCTCCTGACGCCCTCTTCTGGTGCATCTGAAGACAGCTACAGTGTACTTAGATATAATAATAAATAAATCTTGCCGGGCAGTGGTGATGCCCACCTTTAATCCCAGCACTTGGGAGGCAGAGGCAGGCGGATTTCTGAGTTCGAGGCCAGCCTGGTCTACAAAGTGAGTTCCAAGACAGCCAGGGCTATACAGAGAAACCCTGCCTCAAAAAATAAATAAATAAATAAATAAATAAATAAATAAATAAATAAATAAATTTTTTTTCATTTAATGTCTGAGTGGTGGTGGCCCATGCCTTTAATCCCAACACTCAGGAGGCAGAGGCAGGTAGATCTCTGAGGCCAGTTCCAAATGGCCAGAAGGAGTTCCAGATAGCCAGGCTACACAGAGAAACTCTGTCTCAGAATACAAAAAAGCAAACAAACAAAAAAAGTTTTTTAACTTAATGAGAAGGTTTTAAGGGAACTGGTGGCAGTCTTCCTAGAACAAGCATGGCAGAGATGCACTGCGGTGCTTGAAAGTGGCTAAGAAGAGAGTGGCATTATCTAAGGGGGGCTGACCATACATTCGCTGTCCTCCTTTGAAGTTTTAAGCACCTGAACTTAAAGATAAAGATCACCCAGCTTACTTTAATTTCGAAATGGAAGTAAAAGTAAATCCAGCTTTCAAATAGTCTCAGCAAAACCAAGCTGCAGAGCTATGCCTTACCATTGTGCACGTAGGTGATCCTCCGTTCTTCCCTGGTTACAAGGTTTGATATCCAAATATCATTGCTGTGAATGAAAGCTATCCAGTCTGGATCAGCAGGGCATAATTTTGGATCCATTCGTATATTGGGACAACTAGTTTCCACTAAATTGGGCTGCAAAGGCTGTTGCTAGAAAAGTAAACAATATTTTAAGTTATCAGGTTGATAAATACAAATTTGTAAGATAAATGACATTTCTAATTAAAATGTAAACTGTGACAACTGCATCCAGAAAAAAAAAAAACTTTCAATTGGTTTAACATATTAAGGACTCTCTTAAATGATAAATGGAAAAGCTAAAGTAAAAGATAAAAAATAATGTATTACACATCAAAACAATGTAACAGCTTTTCAGAAATTTTGCTGCTCAGTCTGTTTAATGGAGTAATTATAATCTGTTGAACTTTTTGAGGCAGGGTCTCACTACAGCCCCTGGTTACTCTGGAACTCACTAAGAAAATATGACTGATCATGAACTCACAGAGATCCACTTGCCTATGCCTCTTGGGTCCTGGCATAAAGAGTGTGTGTAACTATGCTTAGCTTGTTGAATATTTTTAAACAGTTTTGAAAATATCATTAAACATTTAAAAATTAATGTTGTCAAAAATAAGTTTGCTATAAAACATGCAATGAGGAATGGTAAAAGCTCTTGTTAAGCTCAATAACCCGAGTTCAATCCCTGGGCCCTACCAACACAGTAGAATAAGAGAACAGAGCAAGGAAGTTGTCCTCTGACTTCCACACACACCCTGAGGTACACAGATACACAATAAATAAATAAATGGAAGAATGTTAAACTTTAAAAAAAGATTAACTTTTCATTTTATGTATATAGTGCAGTGTCTGCATGTATGTCTGTGCACCGCATGTGTGTCCAGTGTCCAGTGCCTGACGAGGCCAGAAAAAGGCATTGTACCCCCTGGGACTAGGGTTACAGACAACTGTAAGCTGCCATGTGAGTTCTGTGTTTGAACCTGGACTCCTGGGAAGAACATCCAGTGCCTTAACCATTGAGCCATCTCTCTCTAGCTCATCCCCAAAATTTTAATGTAATGAAAGCTAAGATCAATACAATTCTTTTTTTGTTTGTTTTTGCTTTCAAGACAGGGTTTCTCTGTGTTGCCCTGGCTGTCCTGGAACTCACTTTGTAGACCAGGCTGGCCTCGAACTCAGAAATCCGCCTGCCTCTGCCTCCAAGTGCTGGGATTAAAGGCGTGCACCACCACGCCCAGCTAATACAATTCTACCAAAAGAATATCTCTAATTGCTCATAAAAAATTACTTGGAATAAAACCAAATATAAATTCATTTATTAAGATAATTAGCTTTTCAGGGAAACAAACAAACAAACAAACAAAATCACCTGTGATAATATCTTTCAAAATCTTTCTCAGTACTGCAAATTACCCTTGGGTCCTATGAAGAAACAGCAAGCATTTTAACTGCCCAGTCATGCTCCCTAGTCCCAAACTATGAACTCTTAATATTAAAAACTAATATCAAAGGCTGGAGCGATGGCTCCACAGTTAAGAACACTGAATGCTCTTCTAGAGGATCTGGGTTCAATTCCTGGCACCCACATGGCAGCTCACAACTGTCTATAACTCCAAGATCTGACACCTTCCCACAGACATACATGTGTGAAGCAGGCAAAACACCTAGAAAATAAAAATAAGTTATTAAAAATTAAAAAACCTGGCTAGAAACTGGGCAGTGGTGGCACACACCTTTAATCCCAGCACTTGGGAGGCAGAGGCAGGTGGATTTCTGAGTTCTAGGCCAGCCTGGTCTACAGAGTGAGTTCCAGGACAGCCAGGGCAACACAGAGAAACTGTCTCAAAAAACAAAAAACCAAAAACCAAAAAAAAAAGGGGGGGGGGGGAAAAAAAAAAAAAAACCCAAAAACCAAAAACCAAAAAAAAACCAAAAACCAAAAAAACGGGCTGGAGAGATGGCTCAGGTTAAGAGCACTGACTGTTCTTCCAGAGGTCCTGAGTTCAATTCCCAGCAACCATATGGTAGCTCGAAACCATCCGTAATGGGATCCGATGATGCCCTCTTCTGGTGTGTCTGAAGACAGCTACAGTGTACTCACATAAATAAAATAAATAAATCTTTAAAAAAAAATTTAAAGACCTTATTAATTTCTTAGCTGGTAGTAAATTGATCCTTTGGTTTATTTCTTCATTTTCTTTCTGGTTTAGGTACAAATTCTCTTTAGGATCTCAAAACAGTTAACATACAGTTACAGAAACTGCAACTTACTGTAAATCCATGTGGTCCTCCATCTTTGATATGGTAAATACCGCTACCAGCTTGAAACAGGAATGTTCCACTTCCTGGGTGGTAATCATAAGCTGCGATTCCCACAGTTCCAATGCGCTTTCTTTCTCTGAGTAGCTCTTCCTCTCGAGAATACATCCCATAGTCTAGTGTCGCCTAGGACAAAAGAAAAGTCACCCACTGCCGTCTTCTGACAACTGGTCTTTGAAGTTCACTGAAATCCTAGCATCTCTACTGTGCCCAAGTCTCCATCTGTGTGACTCAAAAGTCACAAGCAGCTCTAACCACATTCACTTCACAAAGTCTGAAGTTTTGAGTAAAGAACCATTTAATCACTATTGTATACATTAGAAAACAAGAATAAGCTGGTCGTAGTGGTGCTCACCTTAAATCCCAGCACTTGGGAGGCAGAAGCAAGTGGACCTTTGAGTTCGAAGCCAGCCTGGTCTACAGAGTGAGTTCCAAGACAGCCAGGGCTATACAGAGAAACCCTGTCTAAAAAAGAAGAGGAGGAGAAGGAGGAAGAAGAGGAGGAAGAAGAGGAAGAGGAAAAGAAAGAAGAGGAGGAGGAAGAAGAATAAGAGGAGGAGGAACAGGAAGAAGAGGAGAAAGAGGAAGGAGAGGAGGAGGAGAAGGAAGAAGAGGAGGAAGAAGACAAAACAAAAATAAAGCCCATCACCTCAGTAGTTGAGGCCCTCTGCCCTCTGTAACTAACCATAATTCAGTAGTTTTGCATAGTTAGTTGTAGAGCAGAGATCTCTCCAGCTACCTTAGTAGGGATTGGACATAGTAGCCCAGTATACCTAAGCAAGACAAGAGAATAAACTGTTTTGTGGAGGTGGGAGACAGTAGGTAGCCTTGCCTTTCTACATCTATTCCTCCTGAGTACTAGAATTACAGGTGAATATCAAGTTCCAGGAGGCACAGGCAAGAGACCACCAGAAGTGTAAGGCCAGCCTGGTCTACATAGTGAGACTTTGTCAAAAAAAAAAGGGGGGGGGCAGGAAGAGACAAAATAGGGCTGGCTCTCAAACTAGGCATGAGAGATGGCTCAATGGTTAGATCATTTGTTATTTGTCCAAAGGACCTGAGTTTGGTTGCCAGTACCCACATTTGATGGCTCACAACTATCTGTAATTTCAGTTCCAGAGGCTCCAATGCCCTCTTCTGACACCTATGCACACCAGGCATGTGTGTGGTACACAGACATACATGCCAGCAAAACATTCACAAACACAAAACAAAACATTTCAAACAAATGAAACACCAAAATTATTGGATTACAACATCCTATGATTTTAGATACAGGAAATTAGTAATTTAAAGATCATACATGTAAAAAGAATGAAATATTTTATTTCCTTTTTTTCACACCTACTTAGAATATAAAACCCTAGAAAAACATTTACCCTGAAATAAATGAAGAAGTAACACCAAATCATAGGACTAAGAATACTTGTTCCTACCTGAAAAAGATCCAAAAGGGGCTTCCAGGAAAGCATTAAGACTGCTGCTCTGTTGATGGTTTTAGGGATTTCAGAATAAAATAGTGTATTTTCTCTGTTCTCACCAGACATGGCTGTAAGAAAAAAAACAAAAAAAACAAAAAATACATTATTATTTTGTAATATTGTCCTTATTACAACAGTCGTAAATACATAATGTCTTTTACATATTACAATATTTTTCCATTCCACAGGAATCAAAATTATGTTATTAAGTAGGGTGTGCACATGCTTCATGCTGTGGAAATTTCCTTGAATAAAAACAATGTTTCAAGCTAGGCATGGTAGCAAACACCTGTAACCCCACAACTCAGGAGGTGGAAGCAGGAGAATCAGGATTTTGAGGCCAGCCTAGGCTAACTGAAACCTTGTCTCAAAAAAACAAAACAAAACAAAAAACCTGAGTAAGAAAAACAAGACTGCCAAAGTTTCTAAGAGTGTCAGGGCCCACGTCTACAATCTCGGCTCTCTGGAATGGACTGTGAGTTGGCAGCCAATCTGGGCAGATGAAGGGGCTCTGTCTCAAAAAACTAAGCAAGAGGTAAATATAAAAACAACTCTCCAAGGTTTCACAGAAAACACTCAGGTTTCATCCTGACAGTAAAAGTTTACGGTAGTGTGCACAGCATGCATAAATGTACACTACATATGTGTAGGTACTCAATGAGACCAGAAGGGAGCACCACATCCCCTGGAGCTGGAGTTAACAGGCGGGTGTGATGAACCTGACAATGTGGGCTCTATGAACTGAACGAGGTCCTGCAGAAGAGCAGTAAGTACCCCTAAGCTTACTTAACTAAGATAATTTTGATATTCAGATCTTAGTCCATCTCAAGACAAAACTATTATACAACAGAAGAAAGACAGCTGTCTTTTTGGGGGGTTTGTTGTTAGTTTCAGTTAGCAACAGATAAGATTTCAGTGTGACTTTGGATTTGAAAATTTCTTCTCTCTCTTAACTACCTAAATTGTACTTAGGAACAAATAAGTTCAAGTTAATTCTAGCTGTTTGGTTTTTTGTTTTTTGTTTTTTTTTCATTATAAAGTTCTGTGACTGTAAAAAAAAAATCTTTGGAATTCCAAATGAAAGTATGTGGAAAGCCTTTTGGGGTACCGCTTGGCAGCAGTCTGACAATGGCTTGGACAAAGAAGTGGGAATCTGACATTGGAAGTAAGCTTCAGGCAGGAATCTGACATCAGGGCGTAATAAGGAAGTAAGTTTCAGCAAGAAGCTAACTTTAGGCTGTAATAGAGAAGTAAGGTGAGGCAAGAATTTTTAGTCTTGGGCTGGAGAGATGGCTCAGCGGTTAAGAGCACTGACTGCTCTTCTGAAGGTCCTGAGTTCAAATCCCAGCAACCACATGGTGGCTCACAACCATCCGTAATGAGATCTGATTTCCTCTTCTGGAATGTCTGAAGACAACTACAGTGTACTTACATATAATAAATAAATAAATAAATCTTAAAAAAAAAAATGTGAGCCGGGCGTGGTGGCACACCCCTTTGAAAAAAAAAAAAAAGAATTTTTAGTCTTAGGGTGGAACAGAAGAACTAGGCTTCAGGCAAGATTTTAGGCTTGGACGAGGAAGCAGGTTCAAGTATTTCGGTCATTATGACAAGCCCCCTTTAACAACTGTCATGGGAGTAATTTTCAGGCCCCTGCTTGCTGCTTTGTTAGTTCCTTATTGTAATGCTTGCCCAAAATACCTGCATTTAATTAAATTGGTCTAAAAGTGGGTTGAAAAATAAAAATTTGCCTTCAGTCTCAGAATTGACTGGGGTCACGCTACAATGTTGTCTGTCCTTTTTCTTTTTAATCCTCACTCCTGCGCTGGAGAACCTGTTGACTGACTGAGCGGGCTTGGTCAAAAGTATACTTAGTGAAATAACAGGATCTGATATGTGATTTGCTGAAAGTCTTTAGCTTTACAGAAGAAGGGAAAAGAAAAAAGGTCTAAACCAACCGAAGCCAGATCTATTGAGTAAAACCACACTGTGACTAAAGTGGGATCCAGCAAGGCAGCATGGAATGAAATACATGTGAGGCAGAAGAGAAGCACTAACTATGAGGATGAGCGCCAAACCAAAACTGAACACTTGCCGCACAATCACAAGAACCAGAGTTCTGATCTCGGCACCCACATGACAATTGTGTCCTGCATACAAAGGTGCGCATGCGCAGGGACCCCCCCACTCCCCACCCCCCACCCACGCACGCACGCACGCAAGTGCGCGCGCGCACACCGATCTGAATGGAAGAAAAAGAGGAAAAAAAGGTCCCTCTACTGTAAAAAGGTGCTTCAAAAGCTGCTTTTGAAATGTCAAGGAGAAGCAAGAAAGGAGAAAATTAACCACAGACAAAATAAAATCTAGGTGGGAGGGATCCTTAGTGTGGAACAAAAGCCACTACACATAAAACACAACAGTGAGAAGGTCATCCACCCCAGAGCACTTGTAATTCCTGTTATTTAGAATGCTGAGGCAGGAAGATCGGGCGTTTTAAAACATCTTAGGCATCTTAAAAAAGACTCAACTCATTACTCCACTCGTTTTCCTGGGAGGCCCCTGGTGGCACCTGTGTGCTCAGTGACCTCTCCCAGTCTGCTGTGGAGTCGGCTGTGGCTTGTGGCCTTGGACCTGCTGAGATACTTCAAGGCCTTATAAAGAATGCCCGAGTCCCCGTGAAACAATACTATACCAGGTTTACTGGTAAATTTGAGTAGGAATGGGGTTAATGGCCTCCATCCTTCATAAAATCTGGAGTGCTGATCAAAGAAGCAAAGCTTTGAAAGGCCCCGTCCTGCCCCTGCCTACAGCTACCATTAACTGTTCCCTGAGCCCACTCAAGATGAATCGTGCCAGCTAAACTGAAGCAATTTGTGTTAGATGGGAACATGAAATGTTGCGTACACTTGTCCAGATTCCATTTATGATGTGGTATCAATAAATGTGAAATCCAAAAAAAAAAAAAAAAAAAAGTCAGAGCTGGGTGAGGTGGTGCACATCTTCACTTCCAGCATTTGGGAGTCTCCTCGGAGTTTGAGGCCACCTAGTCTACACGGTGGGTTCCTAGACAGCTGGAGATACTCTGAGAAATTCTGTCTCAAAAACAAAGCAAAACAAAACAAACAAAAACAGACAGGCAGGCAGGCAGGCAGACAGACAGACAGACAAAAATCCCAGCAGAAAATACTTTAATTGATAAATTCCCTTATAATACAAAATGCCTCAAAACATTAAAAAATACAACCGGGGCTGAGTGTCTCAGCGCATGCTCTAATCCCAGCACTCAGCAGGGAGAGGCAGAAAAAGAAAGTCCTCTGTGGATTTAAGGCCAGCCTGGTCTGCGTGCAAAGTTCCTAGCCAGCCAGGACTGCACAGTGAGACTCTGCCCTAGCCTCACCAAAACAAGTACCATAACTGGGGTGGTGATGCTCCCACATAATTTCAGTATGTGGGAGGTGGAGGCAGGAGGATCAGGAATTCAAGGCCAGCATCAACAGAGATCAACAGTGAGTTAGAGATCTTGTAGAGACAACTGGACAGAAATACAAACTCTACAGCCTCTTTGTAGGAGACATTCAGCAGTATCCATAAAAACTCAGAATATACAATTTGTTTAAGCAATTCCATTTTCAGGAATGACTAATACAGTGACAGTTACTGTCTCCATTTTTCATGAAAAGTAGATTAGCCCAGTTTGTACACACACACACACACACACACACACACACACACACACACACAGAGTAGGGAATCAGGAAAATATAACTGCTCGTTATGAGGGTTGGTGAAGTTAAATATGGCACCATTATAGAATATTCTGAAAGTTAAGAAGAACCAATCTTCAATTATGAATATGGATTCTAGAAATGTTTCTAAAACACACAAATAATAATAAAGAATGAGGCTAGCAAAGATGGTGGCCGCCACTGCTAGCCAAGTGATCAGTGCAAGCTGGGGCTGTGTGAAATCAGCATTTACTTATGCCAGGGTGTGAGGGATTTCATCCATCAACGAACGGACGACCTGCCCATTCTAATCCGAGAATATCCGGAGTGCGGCCGTGGAGAATGTGCTAAGCAGCAAAGCTTCAGGGTCTCCACCGAGGACTGTGAGCAAGAGCTCCAGAACCTGCGCTCTACTGAACTGAGACCATGTGGGGAAACAGTTTATGCTGTACCAAAAAATGTCATGAGGGGTGTGGGGCTGACACCCAGAGGGGGGCTGCTGCTTCTCAAAGAGAGAAGGGAAAAGAAGAAGAGGAGTTGGGAGTAGACTTGCATGAGGGGGTACTGGGAGGAGAGGAGAGAAAGGGCTGGTATTGGGTTGTAAAGGGAATACATAAATAAATTCAATAGAAATAGAGAAATAAACCTTTCCAATAATAATGATGATGATAATAATAATAATAATAATAATAAATGAAAGAAACTTAAATGGGCAGAAGGAGGAAACTTCTTTTGAGTCAGGAACTTGCTATTTGTAGCACAAGCTGCCTTTGAATTCCTGATCCTCTTGCTTCAGTCTCTTCCTGTGTGGACACATTACAGGTGTATACCACCCCATCCAGTGGGAACCTATTTTTTTTTAATAGAAAAGTAAATTAGGAGAGGCCATCCAGACAGCTCAGTAGGGAAAGGCTATTGTCAAGCCTGACCATTTGAGTTCGATCTTTTGAGAGCCATATGGTAGGACAGAAGCAACTCCTACAAGTAGTCCTTGGACTGCCTCATGGGTGCTATGGTATGTGCCATGCACACACATGCATAAGGAAATAAATGCACTTAATAAAAAGAAAAAAAGGAAAGGAGATAATGACACGCCTGGAACCACAACAAACAGAAGCAAGGAAAGGGAACACTTAAAGAGGCTGTGGGGTCACTCAGGAGTGGGATGGGTATGCTCTTAACATGCTCAGGGCCCTGAGTTCAATCCCCAGCACAGAAAAGGAAAAACAGTAAGTGGACGAGTATATTTGATTTAGACAGATTTTTAGCATAGACTAAACGGCCACAGGAAGAAGAGCTGGAGCCTTGGCTAGAGCTGTGGAAGCCGAGCTGCTGGGAAGGGGCACAACAGGCTTTACAGTGTGCTCCATCTGACCAGCCACAGGAAAGGCATCTCAAAGCAGTTTCTATCAATTTAATCAAGTCTTAGCTTAACTTTGTCAAGAAGATTATGGTCAATTACTCTCTGCCTGCAAATAAAAATACCTAATGAAATGAATCAAAATTAACACAGCCATTGAACAGAAGTTCTTATAATTAAAAGTGATTTTTTTTTTCCCTTTAAAAGAAACGAGTCAGCCAGGCAGTGGTGGCGCATGCCTTTAGTCCTAGCACTTGGGAAGCAGAGGCAGGTGGATTTCTGAGTTCGAGGCCAGCATGGTCTACAGAGCGAGTTCCAGGACAGCCAGGAAAAACCCTGAGAGAAACACAGAGAAACCCTGTCTCAAACAAAACAAAACAAAACAAAACAAAAAAACAAACAAGAAAGAAAAGAAAAAGAAAAAGAAAAAGAAACAAGTCTGAGCTGGTGAGATGGCTCAGTGGGTAAGAGCACTGACTGCTCTTCCAGAGGTCCTGCGTTCAAATCCCAGCAACCACATGGTGGCTCACAACCATCAGTAATGAGATCTGACGCCCTCTTCTGGTGTGTCTGAAGTTAGCTACAGTGTACTTATGTATAATAATAAATAAATCTTTAGGCCAGAGCAAGGACCGAGTGAGCAGAGGTCCTAAAAATTCAATTCCCAACAACCACATGAAGACTCACAACCATCTGTACAGCTACAGTGTACTCACATACATAAAATAAATAAATAAATCTTAAAAAAAGAAAGAAAGAAAGTAAATAAGTAACGAGTCATGGATTTGCTTACTACCCAAATCAATTCTGGATTACAGTTGGCGCTCACACCTGAGGAAGCGTGTCCTCATTGAAAGTGCAAACTCATACTCACCAAGGTAATAGACCCTGTCTGAGTGAGGCCCATCTGGATCTGTCCTCTTTACAAACATGAAATCATGTGGTGCCTTAGCCATCATGTAGCCGTGGTATTTTCTGGTATCAGCGAGCAGCTTTTTCAGCTGACTCCAAGAATATCGTTCAACATAAAACGGCTCCAGTTTGGGTCGGTCCTGTGATTCACCATTTCCCTCCTCACACTCTGCGGTCTCAAAGATCTCAACACCCAGCTGCTCGGTTTCCATTGCTGCTGCCATGTTGCATCTTCCTGGAAAACAAGACACAGAGACTGCTTACAGGGCCGTCCTCTATCACATTATTACAATGGTACTGCCAAATAAATACATAATACGCCTTTCAGCACAGCTGCAATGAAACCTAATAAGAAAAGCTGTAGCCGTGTCCCCCACCTCCACGCTCAGTTCCAAAAAGACTTTTTTTTTTTTTTCCAAATTGAGGTCATGTCAATTTCACAGTGACTATAAATCCCTTTGGGAACTTTTTTATAAAAGGCTCTCCTTGGGTATCTCCTGCCAAAATTCCTTTTCCTTTCCCACACTGGAAGGAAACAGGCCATGTGCCAGTTGGCTGCTACATTCCACTCCAGAGCATGTCAATAGTGAAGCTATGTGCCAGAGGAGGTAAGGGTTTTTGCATTTTAAAAAGTAACACAGCTAACAAATGCTGACTGCTCTGTTTCTAAAATGTAACAAATTAGAACAGTAACAACATTGTTACAATGAACTTTTACCAACCTAGGGCAGTAACCTAAGAAAATACATTGTTTTCTCTTACTGAGAGGGGCCCCTAACAACTAAACATAGACTGACACCTTCAAACCTTCTGCTCTTCTCTAGACACTACCAAGAACTTGTGATACTTAGTGTTTACTGATGGTCACTGGACTAGATTCCTGATTATGTAGCTTCTGTTCAAAAAAAGGAAAAGGGTGCCTGTAAGTGGCTTTAATGTGTCTAAGTAGTCAAAGAGGAAAGCATATGGTAACATTTTATAAGTCTGTATCCGACTTACCAGTTCAATACCATAATTATTTAATAGCCTTGAAAACTGATTATACTTATTTTACAAACCCAGAAGATACACTTTCCCCCTTGATCTTTTCTGATATTTAAACGTAACATGAACAAAGTATCAGAGAAAAATAAATATAACAAGGCTATCAGGAAACCTCGTAGATGTCGCTTAGTGGTGGGTTCAATCTTAGTTCCACAAACCGAAACAAATTACACTGTAACCATGTTTCACATAATCATTAACTACTTCTCCAACAATCAATACATGGCTGTGTATTTAAGATGATGTCTTTTAAAGCTCAGCTTTACAGTTAACATCAATTCATGGTAAGAAGTTATCTGCAATCTAGTAAGTAACCCAAAGGTGTAGGCTGTGAGTCAGCCCACCTAACTTGAATTACTGGTATGCAAAAGTGCTGAACTGTGAGTAGCCAGGCAGTGTATCATTTTCTGAGCATGATACTATCATTTCTAATGTAACAATAACCAATAACAAAGTCTTCCAAATACTGTTACATCAGGTATAATTGTAACACTCTAATCCAGGGCTCCAGTGACTAAAATCTGACAGAGAATTGACTGGGTCTCAGAGTATCAAGTGACAGTACCTGAGAGTGGTGGTTGTTGGCCCAACTAAAAGCTAGGAGGCCTACTTTCAATCATGTCAAAGGACCTAGTCTTCTGATGGAGCAAGGGACTAAAATGAAAAGAATCTATACCAATCCAACTCAGTTTCTTAAGTGGGAAAGCTAGTCTCTCCTCTACCCCTTGCCAGTACAAGGCCAAGGAACAGAAAAGAGCAGCGCAGTAGACGGCTAGAGTTTTACTGCCTAGCTGGAGTCATTAACACCTTTAGAGTCCTTCTATGTAAAAATTCACACCAACTTCTATTTAAAAACTGGAATTTCTGAATGGGCTGTCCTAGCCTCCACACATATACACACAATACAGTTTAAATGACATTCTGCCACTCTGTTGACAGTAAATATTCTGCACAACACAGGTTGTGCAATTCATGCAAATGTGTAACTAATTTCCAGGATTCCCCCATACTCTCTATATACAAATACGTCCTCAGAATATGTGGCCTGAATTTTCTAAAACTCAGCCCTATCCATTCTCAGCATTATGCACATATTTCACAGCCCCACCCTCTCCACTTCTGGACCTTCCCTGGTGCCTACCTGATGGTATTTTCATCTGCTCAGATCTCTTCTACTTTCAAAGAGATCATTTTCACCTGGCCCAACTTTAAGCACAGATATCTCCGTTCATCCTGATCTCTTCTCACAGGAATCTTTCCTTTTCTCACCATCCAATCCTGCTTACCAGATAAGAGATGTTAATCATTAAAATGGACCATATATATGGTCGAAAGAATATAAGCCTAAAAACCCCCAAATATTTAACTGATAGACTTCCTGTTAGTGTAATATGGAATGCCTGAATTCTTTGGGATCTCCAAATTGTCAAAACTGTGTTTGTATTGATATGTCTTACAAACCCTAGGCAGGTCTTAAATTCAGTCCTCCTGCTTCAGCTTCCTGAGAGTGGAAATTGCAGACCTTTGCTAACAAGCTCAGCCCTAAGATTACTTTTTTCCAGAAATGAATAACTCAAATTGCGTAGTTAAGTTCTAACTGTAAGTGTAAAACTTTATGTCCAGACACATTAAAGGGAAAAAAACTGCAAAAGTGGGCCAGAGGTGACTCAGCAGTTAAGAGTTAATAATGCTAAGCCGGGTGTGGTGGTGCATGCCTTTAATCCCAGCACTCAGGAGGCAGAGACAGGCAGATTTCTGAGTTCGAGGCCAGCCTGGTCTACAAAGTGAGTTCCAGGACAGCCAGGGCTATACAGAGAAACCCTGTCTCGAAAAACCACAGGAAAAAAAAAGTGTTAATGTTATTGCAGAGGGTCCAAGTTTGGTTCTCAGTAGCTGTTTCTGGCTGCTCACAACCACCCCTAAGACCAGTTCTCAAGGGATTCAATACCTCTGGTTTCTATGGGAACTGCACTAACATGCACATACCCTCACACATACACACAAACCTTTTTAAAAAGGCATATAGATGTGAGGTGTCAAATGTAAAGCCTTGAATTTGGCAGGTGTAATGTATTTCTAGGGCCAGGGAATTAGTTCACAAGGCAAAAGCCCAAGGATCCCAGGGAAGCCAGGGGAGCATTGGAGTGTCTGTCAATCCAGCAGCCCGAATGCAGCAAGGGAGGCACACATAGGAGAACCGCTGAAGTTGATCAGCTAGCCTGGGGTACGCAGCAATTGAGACTCTGCCTCAACGAAGTGTAAAGGGAGGACTCCCAAAAGTTATCCTCCGACTTCCACACAATCCCCAAGACATGTGCGTGTAGAGCCGCGAGCACATACAAGCACACACACACAAAGACAGAATTTATTTCTATGTGCCTATGTTCCTTTTACATGATGTCATAGCGAGCTGGTGAGAAAATAAATTCAGTACAATAAAAAATGTGTATCATAGGTCATTGTTTGCAGAAAGGGAACTTGAATAGCTAAATTGTGTTCACTTGTCTGTTTGTAGACTGTCTCACTCTGTAACCAAGGCTAGTCTTGAACTCAAGATCCTCTTGCCTCAGCCTCCCAAATGCTGGGCTTACAGGTATGCACCACTATACCCAGCTAGAATTTTTGACAAAGATGTCCTATTCATTTTAAGAGTATTCCATTTTTGCCTTTTTTTCCTTGCCATAATATTGAGAATAAGTGAGAATAGGTAGTTTTCTAAAAAATAATCATGAAGCCAGTTGAGAAGTCTAGCTTAAGGGGGAAAAATGTGTGTTATTTTTGCAACAATAAATTATATGTTATCAGTTTAGACTCCAAGCTCTGTATGCCACATAGAGATGAGAAAGCCATGTGGCAAGAGGAGGGTAAAAAATGTTAGCAGCAATAGGCTAAGAGTCAAGACACCTCCCCAAAGTGCGAAGCCCTTCATTCTGAAAAATGACATATTGTGTTAAAAAGAGCTTCAGGATTCTTGGGGTGGGGTCTACAGAAATGGCATCCCGTAGCTTTTTACGGTAAGAACCAATTAGTCGTCTAGATCCTGCACGTTTCACCGGAGCCTAGCCATTTCACTCTTCGGTGTCTACAGCTGAGAAAGTTTATCAGACGTAAAGGGCTTGAAAGCTATGAATGAGGAAGGAGGAGAGGTGTGGCAGCGAACGTGGCGCGAGAGGACAGTAGGAACAGCAAGGCTTAGTTAAAAGAGGATGAGCAAGCTGGACAGGAAGGGCAAGGACCCTGCTGCGAATGGGTGGAACAGAATGGCAGCGAGACAGTGAGCGCGGAGGGATGGATCTAGAGTGAAGCAGGAGGGAGGAAGGAACACCCGGCTGGGGGAAAGCAGCGAGTCCAAAGGCGAATCCCATCCGCCACTGGCGGACCTCAGGCGAACCCCTTCGCCTCTGTGGATTTCCGTTTCCTCCTCCGAATGCCCGGACCGTCCCCGGCATCCCAACCCGAGCCAGGCTCTATCAAGATAACGGACGTGCGAGTCCGAGCGGGCAGCAGCCAGCGTTCAGGGGCGCCCAGTGAACGTTGGCGGCCTCACAATCCGAGTGTGCGCTTCCTCTTCCGGCCAACGGGGCCCAGCCACCCGCTCCCCCGGCGGGAGCGGCCCGAGGGCGGCCGGCCGGAGCTCCGTGGCCTCGCGGGCGCAGGGGAGGGAGAGCGGGCGGATACTGCACCTTCCCCCCGGGCCCGCCCGGACCGTCCGGATGCGCTATGGAGCGGGCCTACGCCGCTTCATGCCGCGCCGCCTCCGCTCCCGTCGGGGCCACAGCAGCTTCCTCGGCGGCGGCCCCCCGCGGCCCCCAGGCAGCGGACGAAGGGACTTAAAAGCGGCGGAGGCGAAGACAGCACCGGAGGCCTCGGCACTTCCGGTTCCTCGAGCCCCGCCCTCCGACCGAGGAAGGCTAGCGGCCGGACCAAGAAAGGATGACTCTCGCCTCTGTGCGCGAGCGGGCCCCACAGCGCCACCGAGCGGCGGGAGGAGGTGCCGCAAGTGGACTGCCTGACCGGAGGGAAAACATACACGATTCTAAGATAAAGCACCATTCACCCCACTTATGTTGGCTACTCAAAGTAAATAAACTTATTGTTCACTGGCTGGTGGGATGGCTCAGCAGGTACGGGCACCTGGGCCTATAGGATTTCTGAAAGAGCAAGCCAGGTCCAGCAGGTGCTTATCCAATCTCTTTATCCAATCTCTCTCGGTCTCCGTGTCTCTCTCTCTCTCTCTCTCTCTCTCTCTCTCTCTCTCTCTCTCTCTCTCTCTCTCTCTCTCTCACACACACACACACACACCTAAGTTAGAGCAGAAAGTCAAATTTCTGCCTGTTTGAGATGACAGAGGCCAACTATGGCTTTGGAGACCTCAGCATTACAATTATGACCTGGAAAAAAAAACACGTGAATTTGGATACAGAAATTTTTCTCTTTTCTTTTCTTTTCTCTTCTTTTCTTTCCTTTCCTTTCCTTTCTTTCTTTCCTTTTTTTTTTTCCTTCCCGAGACAGGGTTTCTCTGTGTAGCTCTGGCTGTCCTGGAACTCACTTTGTAGACCAGGCTGGCCTCGAACTCAGAAATCCGCCTGCCTCTGCCTCCCGAGTGCTGGGATTAAAGGCGTGCGCCACCACGCCCGGCTCTTTAAAAAAATAATAGTGTGCGCCACCACGCCCGGCCCTTTTTTTTTTTTTTTTTTTTTTTAACTAATTGATTATTTTATGTATATGAGTGCTCTATCAGCATGTGCACCTGCATGCCAGAAGAGGGCATCAGATCCCACTATAGATGCTTGTGAGCCACCATGTGGTTGCTGGGAATTAAACCCTGGACCTCTGGTAGAGCAGCCAGTGCACTTAACCTCTGAAACCCTCATCTCTCTAGCCTCCAGAACTTAAATGTTAAAGATCTTTAGTAGACCACCCATTCTTTGTTAGGTTAGGATCTTCTCTCTGTAAATGGATATAACAACATGGCGTCAGTAGTGATGAAAGAGAACAATGCCTGTGGCACTGAGACATGAAAGATGGAGAAATAAGGCCTGGAGGTGGCTGCTACACTGAGAGGCAGGTCCCTTGACCCATCATTTATTTCCTAATCTACACTGTACGTTAGCTGAGGGAAAGAGGGGGGAAGGAGTGAAAAGGTAGCTGGGAAAGTAGGCAGAGACCAGGCTGGTGGAGCTATGCCTCCCTGGTTCCTGTTATTGTCTTTGGGAGCTGTGCATCATTGGGATTACTGTAATGGCATTAAGAGAGGATCCACAGGCATCGAGTCCTACTGCAGTGTGTACCGACCCACTGTGAGGTTAAAGGAGCCTTCCCTCTATTTTTTTTTTTTCTTTTTCTTTTTGATGTTGAGCTCTCTAAAAGAAAGGACAGTGAGGGCTGGAGAGAGCTCAGTGGTTAGGAGCACCGACTGTTCTTCCAGAAGTCCCGAGTCCAATTCCCAGCAACCACATGGTGGCTCACAGCCATCTGTAATGGGATCTGATGCTGTCTTCTGGTGTGTGACTGAGGACAGACAGTGCACTCATATACATAAAATAAATAAAATCTTTAAAAAAAAAAAAAAAAAAAAAAGGACAGTGGTTTTCTCTAAGTATTCCATATGATGACGTCTCTGATCTGAGAGCATGTTTTTTATGGTTTTTCTCTTTTTTTGTTTTTTTGGGGTTTTTTTTAATGGTTTTTCTCGAGACAGGGTTTCTCTGTATAGCCTTGGCTGTCCTGGAACTCACTCTGTAGGCCAGGCTGGCCTCGAACTCAGAAATCCACCTGCCTCTGCCTCCCGAGTGCTGGGATTAAAGGTGTGCGCCACCATGCCCGGCAGCTGAGAGCATGTTTTAAGACTCTAAACACACACATGTACTCCATTATCAAAATACAATGAGCGATCTTGAATTTCCTTTGGGCTCATGGATTCTCTATCATTTGCTGACACTATTCTCAAATCTGGGCCCACAAAGAGTGAGGGAAAGGACACATTTCCTGATGTTTGTGCAGTTTGCACCCTCATAATGAATTAGAAGACAGGCCTGGTGGTACAGGCTGGAAATCCCAGTACTCAGGAAGTTGAGGCAGGAGGATTCTGTCTGAGTTCAGGATCAGTCTGGACAACAGAGAGAAAGAATGAATCAGACTCCGATTTTCAGTTTTCAGAGTTATTTTTTCTCTCCTCCACCGTGGTTAAGATGAACAAAACCTCCCCCTGGCTAGGACCGTAGTAGGTAGCTCAGTGGTAGGACAGGTGCTTAGCAGCAGGGTGTGGTGCCTTATGCCTGTAGTTCCCTGTTTGGGAAACTAGATAAGAGCACAAGGTTAGCCTTGCTACAGAATGTGGCCATGTCTCTAGCTCCTCCTCTTTCCCCTCACAGGAAGGTACTTGGCATGTCTGAAGCCCTGGACTCAATCCCCCCCAGCACCAAGGCTTCTAAACAGCCCTCAAATTCTGGTGAAGCTGTAGGGCAATGTCTGTAGCTCAGTATCTTGGCAACACCACCCATGTCTGTACAGCCACAGAGCAAAGGTTCTAGCCAGAGCTTAGCTGGGCCTTAGTGGAGAGTGTAGGTTTGTGAGGAGTTCCAAGCAGTCTCCCCTGGGAAACTGCTAGAAAGATACTTCTCCAATATTTCATGCAACATCTCTCCCTGCAGCTTCCTATAACCTAGGTGGTTTTCTTTCCCCCTTGCCAAGAACATAAAAGCTGCTTAGCACAATCCAGAATTGTCTCTTCAGGGATAAGTGTCCAATAACTCCCATCTCACGAGTGGGTGTCCCATAGCTCACTCCTCATGGGTGGGTATTCCACAATTTATGTCTCCCTTTTGTTTCAGCACAGTCTTTTTCAGTGTGCCTGTCAAGATTCCTGAGAAGCACCAGGGATGGCAGGGCACACTTTTAATCCCAGCACTCTGGAGGTAAAGACTGAGATATCTAGGTGAATTTGAGGCCAGCCTGGTCTACAAAGTGATCTTCAGGTCAAACAGAGCTACACAGAGACAACTGTCTCAACAAACAAACAAACAAACACTAAACCAAACCACCACCACCAACAGCAGCAGGAAACTTTAAGAAGCCCGCCTGATTCCTCTGTGCACACTTTATGTGAGCATGTGTCTCATTACACCACTACTGGCCAAACAAGTCAGGCCTGGCCAAGTCTTGTTGTACGTTATTGATAAAGATTAGCTGGGTTTGTGCTGCCCTGTAGTTTTGGCACGGAACAGGAAAAGACAAGTTACCTAGGCTGTGAAGCATGACTAAGATAGCACAGCAGGTAATGGGGCTTGGAGAGGTGGCTTAGCAGTTAAGAACACTTGATCCAGGGCTGGGGAGATGGCTTAGTGGTTAAGAACACTGGGTCCAGCCGGGCGTGGTGGCGCACGCCTTTAATCCCAGCACTCGGGAGGCAGAGGCAAACGGATTTCTGAGTTCGAGGCCAGCCTGCTCTACAAAGTGAGTTCCAGGACAGCCAGGGCTATACAGAGAAACCCTGTCTCGAACCCCCCCCCCGCCCCCCCGCAAAAAAAATTTAAAAGAACTCTTAAAGCTCTTGGGCACCAGGAACTTACATAGTAAATATACATAGAAGTAGATAAACCCATACACATAAAATAAAAACAAATCAATTTTCTTTAAAGTTAGCACAATGTGTGTGTGGTGTAGGGGGGGAACTAAGAAGTATGTAAATTGAATGAATAAATTAATTAATGGGAAAAAAGCTAGCATATCAGGGCTGGTACATGTCTGCCCTCATGCATACTGAAGCAAATGGCTATCTCGAGGAGGGAGATTGTGAGTGGAAGGTGAGACCTTTCTGTACTCAGGTTTGTAGGAGTTCCTGTTGGAGGTATTGGGTCTATAGTCCAGACTCAGACTGGGCCTCTACCAGTGACCAGGTTTAAAGAACTAAACTCCAACAATGAGGCAGACCTGGCCTCACATCCAGATCTTCTCCCTGCTCACAGGAATACCAGCCCCTTCTCAATGTCATCTCCCTCACTGTAAAATGAGAAGAGTAGCACAGTTCAGATGGACATCACCGAGTGAAATGATGATTAGAAATGCCCGTGCGCAGCAGCGGTTCCATGTGTCATCTGATTTATTAATGAGAGTGACGTGAATGATACAGAGGTGGAGAGCACAGAGCCAGTCAGGGCCTGAACCATCCTCCTTGGACAAGACGCTTAGATCCCGTGCATAGGCATGTGTGCACATTCTATAGGCATTCTCATATATGTGTATATATTTTATATACAAAATATATACATATCATATATATTATATGAGCCCCTATAGTTACTTCTTTGCTTCCCAAAGGAGAGTGAGGCAGAAGGCCACGTATTGGCAGTTTTTAGATGGAACTCCCCAAATTAACCAACCAGCAGCTGGGGAGTTAAACCAGTTGGTAAAGTGGTTGCCATGCATGCCTGGTGACCTGAGTTTGATTCCAAGTACCTACATTTAAAAAAAGCCAAGCTTTGGCAGCACACTTTATTGTTCCAGCATTGAGGAGAAAGAACTAGAAGAAATAGCCCCTCTCTTGACAGGTGAGCTGAGCTGGGCAGTCTTTAGGTCCACTGTGAGCCCCTGTCTTAAAATTAATAAAATAATCAATTAGGTGGGCAGTGATTGAGGAAGACCCTCGATGTCTACCTGTGACTTCCACATGCGTGTATATATACATGTGCATGCACACTAAACACATGTCGCATATGCATTCACATGAACACACATACACTATACTGATCTGGTCCTAGGTGCAGAACTTGACTAAAACCAAAGGAAGATAACACCCAGGGAACCTGAGAGGCCTACAAAAGCCTGTGGGCAATCTCTCCAACAACAAGCATCAGTCTTCCAAATTTGAAGTCTAAACAGAACTTCCAGACATAACTAAAAGACATATCAATAATCTTGCTAGACTGCCTTGTTTTGTATGTGCATTTTACATGTGAGCAGAGAAACATTTTCAAGTATGTATGTAATTTCCTTAGTTTTTATGTAGTTCAACTCAACCTGGACTTTCGTGACTCACTCATGTAGGAACAAAAAGCATAATTTTGCTCAGTCATAGGTAAATCCAGTGTCATGTACGTTATATTGGTAAATTGTCACCTGCTGTTTTAAGCCCCCTGAGAAGCTGGCTCTAGAAGCAGGGTTGTCCCTAATCCATTTCAGACCCAAGCATGTTTCTCTCAGAGCCTCCTACAGAGTTCCTTGTCTGGGGACGGGTTGGTTTCTCTGAGTCTGTTCTTAGTGGGACAATGTGTTTATTCTTGGGCTGTTTTGCCCTTCCAGATATTTTTGTTTCACACACGAAGTTGAATTGTTGAAAGGAAGATTTGGCATTTGTACTGGCTGGTTTTGTGTGTCAACTTATACAAGCTGGAGTTATCACAGAGAAAGGAGCTTCAGGTGAGGAAATGCTTCCATGAGATCCAGCGGTAAGGCATTTTCTCAATTAGTGATCAAGCGGGGAGGGCCCCTTGTGGATGGTGCCATCCCTGGCCTGGGAGTCTTGGGTTCTATAAGAGAGCAGGCTGAGCAAGCCAGGGGAAGCAAGCCAGTAAGCAGCATTCCTCCATGGCTTCTGCATCAGCTCCTGCTTCCTGACCTGCTTGAGTTCCAGTCCTGACTTCCTTTGATGATGAACCCTTTCCTCCCCAACTTGCTTCTTGGTCATGATGTTTTGTTCAGCAACAGAAACCCTAAGACAGCATCTCTGCCTAAGTCCCACCATTACAACTCAGAGAGCAATGGCTGCCTCCTCCTGGTCCTCCACATTGGGAAGGGGCCAGTGTTAGTGCGTCCTTGCCCATTGCTGTGAGAGACATTCTGACAAGAGCTACTTAGGAGAGAAAGGGTTTGTTTTCACTCCCAGCTCAGGCTGGATTGTTTGTTTGTTTGTTTGTTTTAAACCTTGTGTGGTATTTATAGACATTTAGTACATCTTTCTTCCTTGGAACTATTTTCTTTTCTTAGACTAAAATCCACGAAAGGTAAATCACTAGGTGAAATAGAAACTTAAGGGTTCAGCCGGGCGTGGTGGTGCACGCCTTTAATCCCAGGCAGGTGGATTTCTGAGTTCGAGGCCAGCCTGCTCTACAAAGTGAGTTCCAGGATAGCCAGGGCTATACAGAGAAACCCTGTCTTGAAAAATCAAAAAAAAAAAAAAAAAAGGTGTTTGAAAAATTAAAATTACAACTAGCCTGTGTAACACAAATGTTGTTTTCCTCGTTATATATTACAATGCTGTTTTGCAAAATGACTCTGCAAATTTAGATTACTCATCGTTACATTAAGCATGGGTGTGCCAGTTTCACCAAAATATTTCTAGCATTGGGTCCTACCACTGACATTTTTTTTTTCTCTGCCGGTAATCTTTAACGAGTATGTTTTAAGCATCTCCTTTCTGAAAGACATTATGTTAGGTGTTTTTTAAGGTGGCAGAGCAGGCAATCCAGGCTTTTACTCTAATGGGGTGAGTGATCATGAGTAGGTAACACACACACTAAGGCTGGTGATGGCAGGAAACAGTGTGCTAGGTTAGGGGCATGTCATACACCAAGCTACAATAACAAAATATGGGGTTTCTCCTGATTTTCTTCTCACAGTTACATTTTGAATAGGCAATTCTGTCATATGCTTTTTTTCAAAAAAAGGAAAAAAAAACCCTGCAAAAACAAAACACTGAGGAGGCCTGAGAGATGGCTCAGTTTTACAGTGTGCTGTGCAAGTGCGGACACCTGAGTTCTGGTACCTTCAAAAGCCAGGTGCAGTGGTACCTATCTTTAAACCTGTTTCTGAGACAGTGGATCTAGGCAGATGACTGGGGTGGATTCACCAGCCAGCAGTCAAGTCAGTGAGCTTCAGACTCAGTGAGAGATCCTGTTTCAAAAAGTGGCTGAGGAAGACACCTATATTAATCTCTAGCCTCCAAACACATGCATGAACACATCCACATATACCCACAGACACACATATAGCCCCCCCCCGTCATGCACACAGCTGTATGACCATGTACACGCATGCATACACACTAGCTTTAAGGATAAAAAGGTATATGGTGAAATGTTTTCTCCTGTCCTAGTACACCAGGCACTCAGTTTCCCTCTCTCCCCCACACTGGCTGTTTTCATGTATATACTTAAAGCAATGTCTTAGAACGTGTAAACGAATGCATGAATTTTACTCTGTGTTTTACGCCCACTACTGATGCACTATTTACGCACAAATATTTGCCAAGTGTCTGTGTTTGGCAATCACATAAGCAGCTAAGAGAACTAGAGTTATCAGATGGGAAGGAGGAAGAAATATGGGGAAAAGGCCACAGCCCACATGTCAGGCAGGTATTGAAGGATGGTGTCAACTTAGGTGGGGACAACTGCGTGATTTTCTTTAAACTGTAAATGATGAGTTGATCTTTCTGGTAAAGGTTGGGAGCAGTATTGACCTTCTTGGCATAGTTAGGAGGTTATAGGTATTCGATCTGATTGTTCCCCACTAGATGCCTGGGTTTATCCAGTCAGTGTTTCTTTGTGGCTTAGTTTTTCAACTTGGTTTTGGTTGTAGATAACTGGCTAGGTGTTTTGTGCATAGGTGAGGATCCAAATAGCCGAATTCAGCAACTCCCTTCACCCACTCTTCATACATGGTTTCATGCATCCCAGGCCAGACTTTAATTCCAAAGATGACCTTGAGCTCTTGAGCCTCTAGCCTCCATCTTCTAAGTGCTAGGATTACATATGTGTAACATTGGTATATGTGGCCTTGTGGTTCTGGGGATCCAACCTCAGGCTTTGTGTATGCTGGACAAGTGCTCTACCAAATAATCTACATCCCCATCTACACCAGCTCCTCCTCTAAAAGTCCTTCAAGCATCAGAAGAGACTGTAAAAAGGTGACCATCAAAGCCAAGCAGGATCTCTTGCCAACAGCAGAAACTAGGCTTACGTCCTGGCAATAGCCTTTATCGGTGTCAAGGACCAAATGAAAGCTTTCTGTAGTGGTAATGACTGATCTCTGAGAAGGGAGACATGGCCCTGAGCCAAACAGGGCTAGGAGGGGAGAAGTCTCTAGAGAGGACAGTCTGGTTTCTTTTTCATTTGACTGACATCATCATAAAACTCTTATCCCCCCCCCCCCCTTGCCTTCTAATCTCCCTCACCCTACCCCACCACCTTGTACTTTATAGCTAGCCTGAATGATGCACTCTCCTTTATTTCCTTTTCCGCTGTTTGTTCAGGTTGGCCTTGAACTTGGTATGTAACTAAGGATGACTTTGCACTTCTGAACATCTCAAGTGCTGCGATTACAAGTGTTTACCATTATTCCTGATTTATGTGCTATTGGGGATCAAACCCAGGGCACTCTACCTACTAGGCTACTAATCTTACTAATCTCTCTCTCTCTCTCTCTCTCTCTCTCTCTCTCTCTCTCTCTCTTATTGTATTCCCTGGAGAATGGCCCATAATAGCTGTGCTTCTTTACAGAAAAACTTAGAAACAGATAAGGAGCTGAGTTTATCGTACAGTGCCTGTCTGCAGCATACAGGTTCTCAAATGCTCAGAACGGAGCTAGGGATGCCAAGGAACTGATTTGTTTGTTTGTTTGTTTATTAGTTAATGTAGATAGCTATAACGAATGGGCTGTTCTGTTTTTTGGGCAGTGAAAGGAAGCCATCTCTCTTAAAACAGGAAGCCTGAAGCCAGGTGTGGTTGCACACCTTTAAATCACACTCGGGAGGCAGAAGCAGACGAGAAGTCCCTGGATCTACCTAGTGAGTTTCAGGTCACCGAGAGCTACATAGTAAGATAGACAGAATGAAGGAAGAAAGGAAGGAAGGAAGGACGAAAAAAAAAAAAAGCAACACCAATGTATGTCTTGAACGTCTCATCTGTCTTTCTGTGTGTGGCTTTGAAGTCAAGGGAGGAAGTGGGCTCTCACTAAACGCTGCGTTCATACATAAAAACTTGGAAGGGATCCTTGCACACAAGCCTCTTCCTACGGCGCCGATCCGCCCTTTCTTTGTAGATTAGAGCCTCTCACTTTCACGTTCTTGTGCAACGACCTCTCTGAAGCGCGATAGTGGTAAGCACTTAGCTCTGATGCCAAGGCCACGGCGCCTGCCGCGGATCACGTGGCGCAGCCGCTAGGCTCCCCACGTCCTGCCCCGCCCTCTCCCTCGCTGGGTTCGCTCCGCCCTCCCGCCCCCATCCTCACTGCGCAAGCGCGGCCCGCGAGCGTGGGTTATCTCGAGACAGTGGGGCTGCGGGCTGCGGAGCGTGCGGGTCTGAGGCCTGCGTTCGGCTAGCTCCAGCGGCTCACAGGTCGAGGTAACGAGGCGCAGCAAGTCGAGCCTCCCCGCTTCCCCGGATAGCGTGGGCCATGGAGACTCAAGTGCTGACGCCGCACGTCTACTGGGCTCAGCGACACCGCGAGCTGTATCTGCGCGTGGAGCTGAGTGACGTGCAGGTAAAGGCCGGGCTGCGGGCTGCGCGCAGGATCGGGGGCCCCCAGGTCCCCGTCGGCCGCCCTGCGTGTATGCCCTCCTGCAGTGCGCCAGCGGGCGCCGCGAGTGGAGTGCCCCGGTCTCCCCGAGGGCTGCAGGTGCCGTTGGGCGTTCTGCGCTTGGCCCCGGTATCCCCTTTGTTCCTGGCAGGCACCCTGGGGAGCCGCAGCGGAGTCTCGGTGGCCGGCGGCTGGCCTTCGGGTTGCCTGAGGCCCTCTGAATTGTGGGATGAGCTCCGTGGGTCTAAAGTGCGGCGTGACAGTGGCCTGTTGGGCTGTGGCTGGACGTCAGCGCTGGCCTCTGAGGTCCAGCCCGGGCGGCCCATTGACCTCCTCAAGGCCCGTCGCTGGGCTGGGCGGGGGGGCAACCCCCCAACCGTTCAGTGATGGAAATCTACACTACACCCCCACTCACCAAAGAAATGATTTCCATCCTCTCTTTAAGGCTGCGCGCTCAGCCTTAGCAAGTTGCGTAAAGAAATTATCAGGTTACATTAAGCATTCATTTTATCTCGTTTGCCTATTAATGTGAGCAAATCAAATCCCTGGGAACTTCCCATGTCTCTAACCAAACCATCCAGTATTCTGTGTGAAGCGAGTGGCTTTGGTCTGGAATGTTCTTTCCCTAGTCTCCTTGACATCCATGGTATTGTAATCTTAATTCCTCTGAACAGTTTTTTGCTCGCAATTAGATACCTGTCTGAATTCATCGATTCATCGGGTCTATTTTCTTGCAAGGTCTAGGTACCCATGTCCACTTGAGTCTAATCTTTGCTTCTGGAATGTAAATCGTTTCCCCTTGTGAATGATGAAGCTAATCCTGGCCAGAATGTCTTTGAGTAAGCAGTAAATTTCATTTAAGGTGTAAGCAAACCTGAATAAATGCTTCTCTATAATAGGGTGAATAATTTTCTGTACTGTTGTCTTCTACTCTGCTACAAGATTCTTTGCTAAAATAGAAAAGTTTTTGTTTTTAATTTTTATTTTTGTATTTTGGAGACAGTCGTGCTATGCAGTCCTTGCTGGCCTGGAACTTACTATGTAGACCAGGCTGGCCTGGGACTCAAAGAGATCTGCCAGCCTCTGCCTCCCGAATGCTGGGATTCAAAATGTGTACCACCATACACAGAGATTCACGTTTGAAACACGTTAACAGTGAACACTGTGACTGTGGAGAAGAAAGGGAAAAATCTGGGGTTTCACATCTGCTAGTCTGAGGCATTAGTTTTTAAAAGATCATGTCAAAACTGTGTATAACACACCACAGATTTACAGAGATGAGTCAGACGAGCTCCACTTTCCCAGGCACAGGCACCTTTTCCAGGGCATTCTGTCCATAAGGAAGCATATTACATACAAACAAAAAAGGTTGTTCATGAATATGTCTGTTGGTAAAGCTGGGGTTTGGTAGTGAAACAAGTCCCTGGTGTTAAAATAATTCTTTGCCTCTCTTTTGTTGAGCTGGAAATGACTTCCAGAGATGAGAAGGCTTCTTGTCTACCTGTTACTGGGAGAACTTACCAGAGAGCCCACCTGTAGCTAAAACCAAGTTTATTGTAACTACTCTTTGCAGTTTGTGTCAGTGTCTATTAAGAGTGTGTTAAAACTGATTATAGGATTTGAGCATTGGTGTTTGTGAGAGACCAAATGGAAGAGGGGGCTCACTGTAGCTTAAATGCTGTGGATAAAACTGTTCTGAAAAAAAAGTAAGGAGATGGGGCTGGTGAGATGGCTCAGCGGGTAAGAGCACCCGACTGCTCTTCCGAAGGTGATAAGTTCAAATCCCAGCAACCACATGGTGGCTCACAACCATCTTTAATGAGATCTGGCACCCTCTTCTGGAGTGCCTGAAGACAGCTACAGTGTACTTACATATAATAAATAAAATAAATCTTAAAAAAAAAAAACAGTAAGGAGAGAGACACAAGATTAAACTGTTTTTGGAGAAAGAGTGTTCACTTTGGCCAAGGGAGGGAGGGTGTCTGGTATATCTTTGGTGGCAGTGTGACCAGGTATTTGTTTTTATACACACTTGTGCATTAGACTTGGCCTCATTCTGTTTGCAGAATAATCTTTTCTGAGTTGTTGTTCTATGAGATAGTAATGGCCAATAAGAGAATGGTCTGTTCCAGCTGTGCTTTTAGTGAATGCCATGAGCTGCCTCTATTTGCTTTCTTGATTAATCTATTAGGGTTCTGTTGAAACCACTTGTAGTTCAGGGTCGGCCCAAGATGAAGCAATCCATTTGCTTAGTACAAACCACTTAAGGAGTACTCACTCTCAGTGGTCCCTAAGGTAGGTTCTGGGCTCTTGGGCAGCTTTCCAGTACTCTTTTGCATCTTACAGTGTATCCTACAGCTGCTGAATGAATTTCAAAGGGTTGAAAACTCCATAGCAGTGTGGGAGGTGATCAATTCTACCTCCTCCCAGGACAAGATGCACAGCCCAGTTGTCACATCAGTCTTTGGAGTTGCAGAGTTATCGATGATGATGATGATGATGATGATGATGATGATGATGATGGGAAACCACTGCTGTTGTGTACAGGGTTGTAAGCAGTAACAGCTTCACTTGTGACATTATGCTTGAGGTGAGCAGGAGCAAAGGTGGCAGGGAATGGTGATTGTAGAACACCCCCCACCCCACCCCCAGTGAAGGGCAGCATCAATACACAGGTCTGGCTCAGCCTCCATAGTTGTTAAAGCAAGTGTCATTTAGCAAGGTTTCGGTTGTATTCAGACAGAGTACACAGTTACTTTGAAAGATACTGTTTTTCAGTGTCTGGTAGAAAGAGAAGTCATCCAAGGTGTGAGATGGGCCTTTTTTCTTCTTTTTTTTCTTTTTTAATTAATTAATTAATTAATTATTAGATAATTTCTTCATTTACATGCCTTTTTCTTCTATTTATTAGCTGGTGACTACAGAGAATATGAGCCTCATCCTTTTAATTTGCATAAATATGAGTAATAATATCTGATTCATAGGAAAGGTTCTTTTGATGTTTGAACTGGGTTTAGAGGTGATTTTTAAATTCTAGTGTGCCATCCAAGCATGTGGGGTTTATATGACTCTGATGTTAAATCTTAGATGAGAGATAGATACACAGAGCGCTGAAGCTGAGCACCATCTGTTAGCAGACCCGTCTACATATGAAACCTTATCACATGGCCAAGATGGCTTTACACAGTAATTGAGAAAGGATGAATCATTCAGAAAATTGGATTAGGAGGACTATCAATCCAAGTGGCAAAAAGATAAGGTTTTTGCCTCTAGGACATTGGCAAAAATCCCTTTTAACTGGGTTAATGAAAACTGACTGTGTAAAGTGAAGCTGCTAAGGAAAATGGAGGAGACTGTCATTAGAAACACAGAAGAAGACCTTAAGAAACAAAGTGTAAACCCTGAAGGAGAAGCTTGATGAGGAAGGCAAGTTTGAAGAATATACTTGTCCCAAATACTCTGCCTCTTTCCTAAAGAACAGAGTAAGAAAACATGTGTTTTCTAGCAGAAAAAAAGAACAGATAATGAATGTCTAGGACACTGAAACACTGCCTGCCTAGCTTCAGGGATAAGCAGGGCCTATGAGAGAATGTTATTCTTTCCACACGAGATTGGCAAGTACAGAGAGTGTCTGACATCAGTTGATGCTGTGTATGTTTGGAAGAGAGACAGTAAATATTTCTGGGGGGAGGGGATGGCTGTAATGGTGCACACCTTTAGTCCAGAATTGAAGCAGGTATCTGTGAGTTTGAGGTCAGCCTGGTCTACATGGCAAGTTCCAGGTTAGCCAGGGCTATTTTGTGAGACCCTGTCTCAAATTAAGGGAAACATTACATTCACTTTGTGTGTATGTTCCCATTGTGTTTGTTCAAGATTGAGACACAGTGCATTTGTGGAGGTCAGAGGACAGCTTTCAGTCAGCTCTCTCTTTCCATCGTTCGAGTTGGGGAACAGACCAAGGTCAGGCTTGGCTAGAAGCATCTTTGCTTACCGAGCTATCGTTCTGGCCCAACATGAGGGACTTTTTGTTGTTCTGCTAGCCCTCAGTGAGTCATCTTTAATACAGTTAGTGAGAGTATTAATTGGCATTTTTTATTTCAGAATAGTTTGGCAATGTCTGATTGAATTGAAGATGTGTTTTAAGCAATTGCAACTGTACCAGTGTCTGTTTTATTTCCTTTTAAGCCACAGACAAATAGAGCATACTGTCAATGCATATTAGTTATGGATGGCACTGTTTGTTACAGTTCCAGTGTTCGACCAATTGCTTGAAACATTTCACAATATAATTCAGAAACTCTAAACTGTTGATAACCACAAAACAAAACTACTCAGAAAGCAGTAAACTAACTTGATCATTTGAATTGATTTAGATCCAAGGCCGTGGACTAGATGTTGGTCACGGTATGTGTCTTCGGGTTGAGGGGCTAGACAGGAGATACTTACTGCATAAAACAGGCCTCTAGATGAGCGCTAAGGTGAAAATAAAGGAGACCTGAGATGGCAGAGACAGGCCTAACTGAGTGGTCAGAGGAGGCGCGTGGAGGAAACGGTGAGGTCTGAGCCAAGAGGATAGAATGAGCTATGCAGGAGTCACAGAGGAGCGCTGGGCCTGCAGTGCAGTAGAAGAATGGTCTTCGAATGTTAGACAGGCTGTGGGATAGACACCCTTCATTACACACACAAAGTGGGAAAAGGAACTGAGAAAGAGAGAGAGAGAGACAGACAGACAGAAAACATTCTGACAAGTGCACAGACTTAAAGACAGGCCTGCGCCTTGGAGGGTTCCTGGGGAACAGAAAGGACATTAGTATGTGTTGGGTGTTAAAAGGAAAAGCGGGAGAGGAGGTTGGAGGGTTTAAAGATGTAGGTCATGTAGAGCCTTGTTGCCATGGTAAGGAGCTTGGATTTCATGGTAGAGCAGTGAGAACTATTGAAGAATTTTGAGCAGAAGGATGAGTCCTTAGAATCTGTATTTTAAAAGTTACTCTGGGGCTTGCTGAGAGCGCGCGCACACACAAAATGTCTGAGAGAACCTGGAGGCCACGTCTGCTTTGATATGTAAAATATGTACTTCAGTCCTTCCATACATACAAACAGACACACACACACACACCACACACCACACACCCTGAGACAGGGTTTCCTCTGTGTAACAGAACCTTGGCTGTCTTGAATTTGCTTTAGAGGCCAGGCTGGCCTTGAACTCGGAGCTCTGCCTCTGCCTGCCTCTGCCTCTGCCTCTGCTTCTGCCTCTGCCGAGTGCTGGATTAAAGGCATGCCTTGTTGGTGCTCTGGGTTATGCGGGACTATTGATCGAAGAGGGACAAGACAGGATGATTTTAGGCTTCTCAAGCAGCAAGGGCATCAGCCTTCCAAGGACTGAACCCAAACCCTTTTGCAGAGCCTCTTTATTGTTACAAAAAGCACCTTTAGCAAGTCAAGTTTCCGTATAACAAAACTTGCCTGTTCTTGGGGGTGTATTGAAAGAACTATCACCTTAAGCAATTTTTAGCCATACAGATACTTCCTGGTTTGCTAGGCATGTCTGGAGACTTATGCAAAGGCTCTGAGAATCCTTCAAAAGAATAATCCCATAAAATCTCAGACAACAATCACTGACAAAAGGCTTCTTCAAAGTTTAGGTGCCATCATTCCAGATTCAGGTGCTTCAGGTGCTCCACCACCACTAAGCTGGGGACATACTTTCTTACACACTGGCGTGTTTATGTTTAACTAAACTGGTGGGGCTTATTGCTGTTCAGTGAACATCTTTGTGGGAAAACATGATGTTTCAGAAAGTTGGTTTTTGTTTTGTTTTGTATTTTTTTTTTAAAGATTTATTTATTTATTATATGTAAGTACACTGTAGCTGTCTTCAGACACTCCAGAAGAGGGCATCAGATTTTGTTACAGATGGTTGTGAGCCACCATGTGGTTGCTGGGATTTGAACTCGGGACCTTCAGAAGAGCAGTCGGCGCTCTTAACCACTGAGCCATCTCACCAGCCCTGTTTTGTATTATTTTTAAGACAGGGTTTCTCTCTGTAGCTCTGGAAGTCCTGGAACTCTTGTCTATAGAGCAGGCTGATTCAGATCCAACTGCCTCTTTTTATGCTGGGATTAAAGGCCACCACACCCAGCTCAGGTCTTAGAACTAACTGTGATAGGATATGAGTTTCCATTGAGTGATTGGTGGGAAGAAGCTGAGGTTTGTAATTCACAAGGACATCTGCAGCTTCACTATTCTGGGAACATCTCCAAGGAGATAACATCTGAGCAGAACCCTGCATGTTAATAAGCAGTAAGAGGAGGCTGGAGGCTCAGTGGTAAGCTCATTGGCTGCTTCTGTACAGGACCCAGGTTAAAAATTCCAGCACTGGCATGGCAGCTGTCCCAGTCAGCGTTACTGTTGCTGTGATGAAACACCTTGACCAAAAGCAAGTTGAGGAGATGTTTATTTGGCTTACACTTTCACATTGTAGTCCATCACTGAAGGAAGTCAGATCAGAAACTCAAGCAGGGCAGGAACCTGGAGGCAGGAGCTGATGTAGAGGTGATGGAGGGGTGCTGCATACTGGCTTGCTCAGCTTGCTTTATTCTAGAACCCAGGACCACTAGCCCAGGGATATCACCATCCACAATGGGTTGGGCCCTCTCCCACCAATCACTAATTAAGAAAATACTCTCCACCAGGCAGTGGTGGCACAAGCCTTTAATCCCAGCACTTGGGAGACAGAGGCATGTGGATTTCTGAGTTCGAGGCCAGCTTGGTCTACAGAGTTCCAGGACAGCCAAGGCTACACAGAGAAACTCTGTCTCCAAAAACCAAAAACCCAAAACCAGAGAGAAAGGGGAGGGGGGGGAGAGAGAGAGAGAGAGAGAGAGAGAGAGAGAGAGAGAGAGAGAGAAGAAAATGCCCTCCAACCATATTTTTTTCTTTCTTTATGACAAACCATCTGGCAGGCACAGGTCAGGGAAGCCAGGTAGGTTTCCTAGTGTCAGCCAGAGGCTCATCTTGGAAGCAGGGCCTCTCACAGGTTGTGGTTCAGCCCTGCTGTATTAGCACCTGTACACAGGTTCTCATCACACACAGGAAGAGCATGTGAACGAGAAGGAAGCCCTCTGTGTAAAGGCCTGCTAGGTAGAAAGTTCACAAACTGCGCTTATGTCAGAGGCTATGAAAACAGGATGAGTTGCTTTAATTTCACTCCCTTGAATAATTACTGAGGCTTTGAGGACATAGAGCTAAACGTGCTCCCTGCTATCAAGCAATGTAAGTCCAGAGGATCAGAGAGGCTGACAAGCAGTCACTACAGCTCACTGTTGAGAGCACTGGACAAAGGGCTGCAGCGAGAAGCTATTGATTAAATTATTGGAGGTAAGGGCGAGGAAGAGCATTAATGTTGCCTCTGACTTTGAATATGAAGTAAAAGCTGATGTCCTGCTGACATAGACTCTTAGATGCTTTAGGAGGAGGAAGAGGGCAGTGAGGGTGTGAGAGCTGACTAATGTCAGCATCCTGTATGTTCTTCCAACTCAATGCTCAGAGTGGTTCTGAAACGTGCTTTTGTTTGCTTAACTTTTCCTCCCACATTACTTAGTGTGTGTGATTGTGCATGTGTGTATTGTGTATGTGTGTGTCCAGGGCACATGTTTACAGGTCAGGAGACAACCCAAGGAGTTGGTTCTCTCTCCTTCTATCATGTGGGTCCTGAGGATGAAACTCAGGTGTTTACTGTAAGTACTACACAGAGCCATGGGTAGTCTCACTATTTTAAAAATTACAGTGATTGAAGGGTTGTGGATTTGAAGGTGAAAGAGAGGCAAATACAGATGATCAAGATAGGAGTCCAGGTCTAGCAGACTTCAAGATAGGAGTCCAGGTCTAGCTGACTTCAAGGCCGTCTTTTGCTCCTTTTTCTAGCCGTGTGCTTTTCGTAAGCAAAGGTTTATTCCTTTTTTAGTAAAAAGGCTGGCTTGTGTTAATCAGCCTTTCTGTTAAAAACAAAAGCATCAAATAAAAATACCAGAAAGTCCTCAGGGCTAGCCTGGTCTACACAGTGAGTTCTAGGTCACCCTAGAACAAGGTCTCACACACATAGAGAAACACACACATGGGAGATAGAGGGAAAGGGAGAGGGAGGGAGGGACAGAGGGTAAGAGAGGGAGAGGGAGGGAGAGGAAGGTTGGGAAGTCAGAAAAGGGTTTTTGCCCTGAGAATGTTTGTTCAGCTAAGTGATCGTGGATTTCGGTGCTGGCAGCCCAGCAGGGTGTAGGGTATTACAAATTAAGATCAGAGTTCAAAATCTCCCAGAGGCATGTCATGTAATTTCTTCCTTATAATCTGTCCTTTAGATCAAAACTCAAGATCTGTCAAAGGTGTGACAGGTCACTGGTAATCTTTCCCTGCACTTAGGTCAAGGTAACTAGATGCAAACTTACCTTTCTCCCTAACTGTTGCTTTACAGTGAGGCATCAGGCAAATCTTCATGTCCAAGTAGCCACAGCTAGTGGGATCCTTCAGTCCTTGGTAGGCGTAAGCATAGTGGTGCATGTCTAACCCCAGCACTTGGGAGTCACAGGAAGGTAGATCTCTGAGTTTGAGACTAACCTAGTCTTCCTGGTCAGCCAGGGCTACATAGACAAACCCTGTTTAAATAAGCAGACAAACAAACAAATAAAATCTGCTCAAGCTCTTAATGTAGCTCCATAGTGTAGTTATGTTGGTATCATTTAAAAACCTTTAGGCAAATGTACCGGCTCATTTTGATACAGGTGTCAGGGTACTAGGAACAACATTAAAGTCACATGCTTCTAGTAACACAGCCTGTCCTATATGTAAGTTACATGCTCTAAAATTATTACCACCACAGGGGCTCCTTTTTTTATTTTAATGTTGAATTTAAAGGCATAAGCCTTTATTATTGTTGTTGATTCTGGTTTTTTAAAGACAAGATTTTTCTGTGTAATAGCCTTGGCTGTCTTGAAACTAGCTCTATAGATCAGGCTGGCCCCAAACTCACAGAGATCTGCCTGCTTCTGCCTCCTGAGTGCTGGGATTAAAGGCGTGTACCATCATACCTAGCTATTTTAATTGTTTTATGTATATATGGTTTATGGTTTGTGTACCACATGCATGCCTGGCTCTTGAGGAGGCCAGAAAAGGTCATCATATCCCTTGGAACTGGAGTTATAGTAAAGTCACCATGTGGGTGCTGGAGATTGAACCAGGGTCCTTTGGAAGAGCAGCTAGCACTTTTAACCAATGGGCCATTTTTTTTCTGCCCTGCATAAGCCTTTTTTAATACTGAAAGATCTCCTTCCATGACCACCACCTTTGGGGAGGCTAAACCTAACATGCAGAGTGTTCAGCAGGGCAGGATCTGCCCTCTTATGGCTGAGTTAGGACTTGAAATCTGGCTCACAAATATGTTTAGCCAACTACTTAGCTTGTAGTTTGACCAGGTATGTCAGCCTTGTTTGGACATACCTGTCTGAGGAGAGAAAAATCAGGCCTCCCAAGCCTCTTTTGGTTTCCCACGCAAAGTAAATCGGGTATGTGGAACACAAGGAAAGACCTAGGTAGAAAAGTTAGCTCTAAGGCATCCCAGATCTGTATAGCTTCCTATGATATGTATAATATTCACATAGAAACCTGTTTCTTGGGCTGGGGAATATAGCTCAGTAATAGAGAGCACTCTCCTAGCATGCACACGGCTCTAAGTTTGGTTTCTAATATGGTGAAAAACCAAATAAAACAACAACAACAACAAAATGTCTTTCTCTTACTGAGAACTCCTCATACCCCAGAAATGTGGCTTTCTGCCTTTTCAGTGGTCAACAGAATAGTCATCCTTCCCATATTTTATGGAGGAAGATTTCCTTCTGGGATAAATCTTTTCTTTTTCTCTTTATCGGCTTTGAAAATATAGTAGCAGAAGATGGGGGCCTAGTTCCCCCGCACAGCTCCTACAAGTGAGTTCTTGGGAGTAGGTCTGAAGTTAGGGTAGATATTGCTGCTCTTGCATAAATCCAGTGAGTCAAGGCGTGGTTTTCTGTGTTCTCAGCATTGGGATCCATGTGCTTGAGCAGATACTGTGGTTTAAGCTTCGATCTTACTCTCCACCACTGGGTCTGTACCTTCTAATTTTTGGAGTTGTTGAGTACAGTGTATTAGGGCGTTTAGGAGAGTGGCCAGGGCACAGGAATGAATGCACTTGGAAAGCTGTATCTTGGTGCCCTGGTGCATAACTTCTGTAGTCATTCTGTTTTGGATGAGGTTTAGTTCTGTCTGTCCTCCTGTCTCAGAGACTGTTCGGAGTCTGGCTCTTTTGTGTGGAGCCTTTACTTTTCCACTCAGGAGGCTGCCCATGGAAGCTTGACATTCCCCAAGCTTTCAGCTGCCCCCTTCTGGATGCTCTCGGCTGTGCATAGAGCATGTGGGCACCCACGGACCTAGTACACTGCTCTCCAGGCTTCTCTCTACCTCGGTGGCCGGTTCCTTTGGTGAGTGAAAGCGCACAGAGAGCTGAGAGTCAAGCAGAAAAAGAGATGACACAGGGACCACACCACCTCTTGCAGAGACACCTTGATTGTCCGTAAGAGGCAGGCTTTTTTTTATCCAGTGAAAAAATGTTTAGTTTTACTTTAGGCTGCTGAAGTGTGCATTAAAGCCCTTTCTGGGGATAAATGAGAAATTTGGAAAATGATAAATTCTCCTTTTCAGTTAGAAGTTGAGGGAATCTGGAGCTGAACACAAAGTGACTTACTTGCTGACTGTTGTGAGCCCAGCCCTGTCGTCACACTTGTCTCTTCATTTTGGTATGAGGCTCTCACCCTGGCGCTCTCAACCATCCGGTCCCAACTTGAATAACCCTTAACTGCCAGTTCGCGCTCTCCGGCTGCATCCTTGCTACCTTCTCACAGGAAGTGAGTCATCTGTTCCACTGGGTACACAGGGATGCAGCCTGCGAGATATGTCTGTTCCCTCATTCACCTCATATAGCTCCTTGCCTGCCTAGCCATCATCCTAATGGACTGATTCATAGTCTCATCATTCTGCAGTTAGAGCAGTTTAGAGTCTTTGGAGGAGTCAGGAGTCAGGGAGGTACCGTAAACACAGAAGCCTGCAGGGATGTGAACAGACCCCTCACTCTTAGTGGGGAGGCACAGGGTAGGTCAGTCTCTAGGAGGAGGAGGAGGAGGAGGAGGAGGAGGAGGAGGGGAAGAAATTCTGTTTTACTGTAATTTCTCTATATTGAAATGTCTTTTGTGTCCCTGGTCTCTTTTCACAGAACCCTGCTATCAGCATCACAGACAATGTGCTGCATTTCAAAGGTTAGTATCTGGGCAGATGTTTGAAGACCTCTGCATAGATCAGAAGGCATGGTGGCAATTTTTAAAAAAAGATTTATTTATTTAATGTATGTGAGTACACTGTAGCTATACTGATTGTTGTGAGCCTTCAAGTGATTGTTGGGAATTGAATTTTGAGGACCTCTGCTTGCTCCAGTCAGATCACTCTGGCCAACTCTGCTTGCTCAGTCCCTGCTTGCTCCGGCCCTAAGGTTTATTTATTATTATACATAAGTACACTGTAGCTGATTCGGACACCCCAGAGGAGGGCGTCAGATCTTATTACGGGTGGTTGTAAGCCACCATGTGGTTGCTGGGATTTGAACTCATCACCTTCGGAAGAGCAGTCAGGTGCTCTTACCCGCTGAGCTATCTCACCAGCCCTTTGATGTGTTTCTTAAGATAGAGTTGTGGTAAGCTGGGCGTGATGGCACATGCCTTTAATCCCAGCACTTGGGAGGCAGAGCCAGGCGGATTTTCTGAGTTTGAGGCCAGCCTGGTTTACAGAGTGAGTTCCCGGACAGCCAGGGCTACAGAGAAACCGTGTCTCGAAAAACAAAAAAAAAACAAACCAAAAACCAAAAACCAAAAAACCAAAAAAAACAAAAAAACAAACAATAACAAAAAATAGAGTTGTGGTGGTAGTATTGTAGGCTTAAAGATTCAGTCTGTGAGCTGTTCTACTTCTAGGAATGTATGATCTTAGCAAATATTTGGCAGGTTGTACTAAGTGGCCAGAGGAGGGAGGGGAAATCCAGAAGGAACCAAGAGAAAGACAGCAGAGAGTAGAGGGGAGGAGGAGAGTCCTGTGGTAGTCTCTGGGTCTAGTGGTCATTGGCACTTGGACCAAGAGACTGCTTGATTTGGGAAAAGAGCCATGTCATGGCTCAGGGATGGAGTGGCTACCTCAGGAATTGTTCCTTAGCTCAGCCCATCTTCTGCCTTGATGCATTTGGGGCTGCTAAAGGATAGGTTGGCTTCTACCTTCATTCTGTCCCTGACTAGAAGGCTTAGATTAGAGCCATCTTTGAGTTAGTTGGTGTCTTAGTCAGGGTTTCTATTCCTGCCAAAACATCATGACCAAGAAGCAAGTTGGGGAGGAAAGGGTTTATTCAGCTTACACTTCCATACTGCTCTTCCTCACTAAAGGAAGTCAGGACTGGAACTCAAGCAGGTCAGGAAGTAGGAGCTGATGCAGAAGCCATGGAGGGATGTTACTTACTGACTTGCTTCCCCTGGCTTGCTCAGCTCAGCTTGCTTTCTTATAGAACCCAAGACTCCCAGCCCAGGGATGGCACCACCCACAGTGGGCTGCGCCCCACCCCCCCTTGATCACTAATTGAGAAAATGCCTTACAGCTGGATCTCATGGAGGCACTTCCTCAAGGGAGGCTCCTTTCTCTGTGATAACTCCAGCTTGTGTCAAGTTGACACATAAAACCAGCCAGTTCAGTTTGTGCAGGCCAGTTCCCTCTCCCTCTCTCCCTCTCCCTCCCTCTCCCCCTCTCCCCCTCTCCCTCCCTCTTCCCCTTCCCCTCTCCTTCTCCCCCTTTCTCTCTCCCCTCCTCCTCCCTCTCCCCTCCTCCTCTCTCTCCCTCCCTCTTCTCTGTCTTTGTCTTGAGACTTGAACTCAGGGCCTGGTGCATGCTGGCAGATAAGGACTGCTGAGCCACATCCCTATCCTGCAGCCTGTCTTAACCCAGTCAGGATCATTTGATATTTTTCTACTCAGGATTTAGAATCAAAGTAAATGAGAAAGTTAAACTTTACATATGTGCCCCCCACTTTGGGCCTTTCTCCTCTTCCTCTTCTCTTCATTCTCTTCCTCTTCCTTCACCTTCTTTTTTTTTTTCTTGTTTTTTTCGAGACAGGGTTTCTCTGTGTAGTCCTGGCTGTCCTGGAACTCACTCTGTAGACCAGGCTGGCCTCGAACTCAGAAATTCCCCTGCCTCTGCCTCCCAAGTGCTGGGATTAAAGGTGTGCGCCACCACTGCCTGGCTATCTTTTTACTGCTATTATACTGAGTATTATGCAGGCTGTATTAAGTTATTGTAAATAGTCCAAAACCAAACCATCAGTAATCATATGGAATTCAGGTTTGCCCACAGTTTAGTTTATCCAGCTGTTGAGTAGCTGCACCCTCACATTCCCATGCTCCCACACGGTTAGCTTTTGCCTACCTTTTCAAAGCACTGTAGCAGGCTAGGTTTGGGGTGGCCTTGCTGTGCTTAAATTCACAAAATTGACATTCTTTTGTTTGCAGCTCAGGGACATGGTGCCAAAGGAGACAATGTCTATGAATTTCACCTGGAGTTCTTAGACCTTGTGAAGCCGGAGGTATGTTCTCTGCTTTCTTGTCACCTTTCCACTTTAGTTAGGTGACATAAGGACAGACTCTGAGGATGAGCAAAGGGAAGTGAGACTATTGCATTTGGAACAGATGCTGTTGTGTGTGGACAGATGCTGTTGTGTGTGGACAGATGCTGTTGTGTGTGGCTGCCAAGGAGTGGGCATGCTGGAGAGCCAGAGCACCAGAGTTGCATCTGGGCTTGGCCATTAATTGTGATAGGAACTTTAATTTTTCCCCTATGTGTTAGATAAGGGCTCAGATGAATCCTCTAGCTCTCTTCCAGCTCTGGTATTCTCCTATTTTAGTGATGACAGAGGAGAGTCAGGAGATAGCTGCTGAAGCCTTCACTGTAAGGTTTTCATGAGACTCAGTCACTGTGCCAGTAAGGATCACAGGAGGCAGAAAGGCTGAAGGATTAAAAGGATTAAAAACCTGCTGGGAGCATAGTTTCCATAGTTTCCATAGGAGCAGTTTCCTTCTTTTAGCCTCAGGAAGCTGATGGTTTGGTTCATACTTCTGGCCTGGTGTCTTGTGCAGAAGCTCGTTTTGTGGTGGCTCAAATAGCCCTGGTGTGGGTGCTGAGAACATGGCATGCCCATGGAGGCAGAGTGAGAAGCCAGAAAAAGACACTGCTGCTCTTCCCAGTAGTCCTCAGTGGACAGTGTTCTCCACTTATCATGGCTTGTAGAAGCAGGGATGGAAGAGGAGGAAACACCCGTGCAGCTGCTCTGTGAAGCCACACCAGCACAGGTGCAGTCAGTACAGGAGAGGAGTTCTGACTCTGCCGCCTTCTCTCCCAGCCGGCGTACAGGCTGACCCAGAGGCAGGTGAACATCACAGTCCAGAAGAAGGGGAGTCATTGGTGGGAAAGGCTCACCAAGCAGGAGAAGCGCCCACTGTTTTTGGCCCCTGACTTTGATCGCTGGCTGGATGAATCTGATGCGGAAATGGAGCTGAGAGCCAAGGTGAGCGAGCAGGCTAAGTCTCATTACTGAAGATGGGCTTGTGAGGGTTTCATAGAGTGGGACACATTACACGCCACCTTGGAGGCTTGGCATGTGGTTATGAAGTACTCATCATGTAAGAGTGGTAAGCTGCTTCACTCGGGGTTCATATGCTCTTACCTCAGGGCCAGGCCAAGGTGATGGGGTCTCGGGGAAGGCAAAATACCGTCTTATCACATGCCACAGAGTCAAAAGCCACAGCAGTGTTGACACAAAGCTTGGCCTGCTGGCCAAGATAGTGTTTATGCCCTCTCCCCATCCCACTGCGCTCTCTGGAAGGAAGTCTGCACAGACCATGCTTTCAGAGCACGGAGTTTTGTTTCCATATCATTTGTTTGGAAATTTTCTGCATGAGAAGTCCACCTGTTCTCTCCCGTTTCCTTATTCAGTCATTTCCATAATTTTATGCATAGGATCACACTCTACCACTGTTCTTGTGCCTCACAGCATACCATCGGAGGCTCTTTCACTCGGCCTAGGGCATCTTCCAAAAGTCTTCACCATTGTAGGATATATATATATATTTTTTTCTTTTATCTTCACTCTTCCTTACTTTCTGGCACTCTATAATCAGGTGTAGCTTGCATACACTTCGCTTGAGTTCTAAAGAACCATTTCTTTAAGGAGTTATCTTTTTTCTTTTTAAAAAACTTTATGTGTATTGGTATTTTGTCTGCATGTAGGTCTGTGCCCACAGAGGCCAGAAGAGGGCATCATCAGATGTGGGTGCTAAGAATCAAGCCTAGCCATTGCTCTTAACCACTGAGCCATCTCTCCAGCCCAAGCTGTCTTTATTTTATTTTATTTTATTTTATTTTTTGGTTTTTCGAGACAGGGGTTCTCTGTATAGCCCTGGCTGTCCTGGAACTCACTTTGTAGACCAGGCTGGCCTCGAACTCAGAAATCTGCCTGCCTCTGCCTCGCTGTCTTTATTTTTGGAGAGTGATATTAGCACCCAGATCAGCTGACAGTGAGGAAATACAGGTGTGCCTACTCAGATACTGAGAAATATACCTTTATGTGTCTGTCTGTATATTAACCATAAGTTTACACTGACATTGGCTATGATTTTTAGCTTCTGAAAAAAAAAAACAAAAAAAACATACCCCAGAGCTTATACTAAGAATGTAGTTTCTGGAATGTACCATCTGAAATGGCCCTTTTTATCCTAAGCTACCACTGTGTTTGGTGCTATAACGAGTTGTAAGAGTACAAGACTGCCCAGCTAGCTGATTAGCCATTGGATGGGGTACTACACTCAGTGCTCAGGCGGTGATCTGCAGCAGTCTCTCCGTAGAGCACTGATGAACATGGTGGGAAGAGGCAGTCTGAGGGCTCAGGTCATGCTCCCAGCACCTGGGAATTCTAACTTATATTCTTGAAAATTTTCTGTCTAAATTCTAGGAGGAAGAACGCCTAAATAAACTCAGACTAGAAAGGGAAGGCTCCCCTGAAAGTAAGTGGCTAAGGTGGTTATGAGTCAACTGGTGATGGGCTGGGTAGATGCTGTGTTGGGGGAGAGTGGGGACTTTCACCCTGATGCAAGCTTGGGTGAGTTTATGTTTATTTTTAAGCTATGAACACCACACTAAAGCCTTGCCTTTTCTTTCTGTTTGGGACTAGTCTTGTCTAAGTAAGCCAGGGCTAATGCAGCAGAAGAGAACCTTGGTCTTATGGACAGACTAAGGGAGACAGCACTCACCTTGTGTAGGCAGTGGAAATGGGCGTGGACTAAGGCCACACCCCTTTATCCTGGCATCTTCTCCCATTTGATGTCTGAAGGGCCGTGGCAAGGATGCCTTTGGTTATCAGTTCTTAAGGTGGAAAGTATCTGCATGTATGTCTGTACCGTGTGCCTGTGGAGTCCAGGAGACCAGAAGACAGTGTTGTAGTTCCTGAAACAAGTTACTACCAGTTGCTAGCCGCCATGCGGTGCTGGGAACCAAACCAGGGGCCTCTACAAGAGTATCAAGTGGTCTTGACCACTGAGCTGGCTCCTTAACACCTATTCAGAGTTTTCATTTTTATTTTATTTTATTTTATTTTATTTTATTTTATTTTATTTTGAGACAAGGTCTCTTTGCTGGCCTGGAATTCAATATGTCTACCAGGCTGGCTTAGAACATTCAGAAATTGGCCTGCCTCTGCCTCCTGCGTGCTGGAATTAAAGGTGTGTGCCACCCCACCCAGCTCTTCAGAATTTTAGGAAAAAATTCATTTTATCTAAGCAAATGTTTATTAGAAAGAACGTCTGTAAGTGACTATATGTTTGTGGTGATAGTGCTGAAGTCCAGCAGCTGCCTGTTACACATATGGCCTGTTAACACACACGGCCTGGGAAACACTAGAGTAACTCTAGGTGTGGAGCCAGATGAGTTAAGTGTGGACACCTCAAAAACTGACGCTCTAGCGGCAGGCTCGTGCAGGTCTTGGGAAATTCACATGTGGACTGCAGAAGGATGAGTGAGGCGAGTGCTGGATTAAACCTTTGCAGGGCAGCATTGGCATGCCTGAAGTAAGGATGGAGGTAGCTTTAGAGAAGTGGTTTCCCAATCATGTTCTCTGGTACCTCAAGGGTTCCCAGAAATGCTTCAGAGGGGTAGATCTTGCAAGAAGCTCCACTTTAATTGACATAAATCTTGTGTTTTACACATTTAAGATTCTGAGTGTGTGTGTTGTGTTTTAAGTGAGTTTAAAAAAAATCTTGAGTGATGGCAGATTTAGAAAAGTCATCTTAAAAGATAAAAACTTAGTCTCTAAAGAGGATTAGTGGAGGCAAAGACCAACTCAGGGAGCTACCTCAGTGAAGACAGTTGCCTGCACGAACTTTCTGTGAGGCTGTAGAAGCCACACAAAAGTGAAAAGAGCACTGACATCACAGGACTGACATCACAGACATGTGACCTCCACACTGAGCCACACAGCACATGAGCCTGCCCCCTCACAACAATAATAGTGATGATGATGATTATCGTTTGCTGTGTTTTAACTTTTTCGACAAGGTCTGGCTGGTCTGGAACTTACTACATAGACCAGGCTGGCCTCAAACTCACAGATATCCTCCTACCTCTGCCTCCAGAGTGCTGGGCACCAACATGACTGGCCCAATTATAAAGTTGTGTTTTTAAAGGCTACCTATGATATTTACATTAACTTTTTAGTGTTTTAAACTTGATAAAGTTAAAAAAAACACTTAAAACATGGATTTTTTTTTAATTCATGGTTTCTTGATGATAGGGTTCTTCATGATGGGGAAGGAAGTGTACATTTTGCATTATGAAGAAGTTTGATTAAGTGTGTTACATGTGGTGTCTTTTGGCCCTATGAGATGGGCTGTTTTTGTTTGACTATACTGTTATGGTCTGGGCATCAGTCAAGTGCTGATGAGAGTATTGGTGACACAGTTGGCCTGGAGTCTCTGCCAAAGACTGTCCTTTTTGTCCTTTCTCTTCCCCTCTCTTGTGAGGGAGGGACCTGTAAGGCCAAGCCTGTTCTGTGGACAGAGTGCATGTTCCCTCTTCTGCCTCTGGCTATGACCTCATCCTGCTCATGTCTAGAGGTGCAGCTCAGATCCTGGTTTATCCATGTAGACTGCCTGTTTCCCAGGCTAATGTCTTCTGTCTCCCTCTGGCTTGTGCTGTGGCTTTCCAGCCCGTCGTCAGCTCCTCGGAGGTGGTGCTATGCTCTCACTGTCTTTGTGTCCCCATTCTGCCCTTTGCAGTGTCCCGTACACTGTGTTCAGACAGAACTGCCTACATGTCTATACGACCACATGTTAAAATTGCTTTTGTTTTGTTTTTTTTTTATTTATTCTTCCTATTATGTGAGCTAGTTTGACCTGCATGATCTTAAAGAAGCAAAAAACAAAACAAAACCAAAAGAAATCCCCTCAACCCTCCAAACCCCAGAGAAGAGGAATTAATTACGTTAACTAGAACAAAAGCTGAAGGGAAACATATTCCCTCTATCCGTTTTGAGGGGTGCAGTTTTTCTCCTGAGCTAGTCAGGGCTATGAAAGGAAGCTGGTGAGCACACGGGGCACCAGGGCTTCCCTCCAGAGTTGTGTTGAGGAGCTCACAGCCCTGCTTTGCTTTGCAGCTCTTACAAACTTGAAGAAAGGGTACCTGTTCATGTACAACCTTGTGCAGCTCCTGGGGTTCTCTTGGATCTTTGTCAATCTCACAGTGCGGTTCTTTATTTTAGGAAAAGGTAAGTATGAAATGTCATCTACCTTAGCTGAGGTGGCTCTCTCTGCCTTGGATGTGAATAGGCACGGGCCCTTCCTGCCTTTTCTGCCTTTCCCTATGCCAATTCCTGTTCCTGACCGGAGCAGGCCTAGACGTTTCACTTCTGCGGATGTTTTAAGGAAACAAGAACTGTAGGTGAAGTTTCTGCAGATGTGACATGTGGCATTAAGTTACAAACTTCTCATGTGTCTTCATCCGTGAGAAATTTCTGTAGAATGTACACTAGTGTAGTGCTGTGGAGCATAGAGAAAGAGTTAACAGTAGCATAAACAATGCTTATGAGGCTATAATTAATGCCTAACTTGTTTTTCTTTTTTTTTTTGATTTTTAAATTTTTTATTGGAGACAGGGTTTCTCTTTTAGCCCTGGCTGTCCTGGAACTCACTTTGTAGACCAGGCTGGCCTCGAACTCAGAAATCCGCCTGCTTCTGCCTCCCAAGTGCTGGGATTAAAGGCGTGCGCCACCACGCCCGGCAACTTGTTTTTCCTTGTTTGATCATAGCAGCTTGCAAATGAGCACTCTCAAAAAGATTAGAGAGAATACAGTTTTCCAGTGGTCTGAATGTAGGTCAGTTAACAGTTCTGTTTCTTTTGCAAAATAGGTATGGGGAAAATAAAATTATAATAGAAAATGTAAACTGTTTGAAAAGAGACATAAACTCTTGTGGAGTATGCCACTGTCTGACCCTGCAGTTTGAGGCTGTGGAGCTGTTTAGCTGGAGGGTCTGTTGAAAGGGGAGGGACCATGACTTGGTTTTACACCCCTGACATTGGACTTTGGGTAGCACAATGGCAGCTAGGACCACATGCCTGAGGGCTTCCAGTCAACCTGTGACCAGCAGCCTCCATGTGATCACATGAGAGAATGGAGAAGTCTCAGGTACAGTTACTCTCTGTGATTAGCATGGCTTTATCATCCTGTTCGGCTTGTTCAACCTGAGGTGGTAGGTGGATGCTGAGTGGTTTTCATAGGATTGTTGGCTGTAGGGATAGCAAGATGGCTCAGAAGGTCCACACACATGGTTGGAGGAGAGAACCAATGCCCCAAATTGTCCTCTGACAACCACATGCATACCATGGTGTGTGTGCAGCCACACACGCACACATGCATAAAGCAGTTTAAGACATTAAGGCTATAAAGTGATCTAGTCCAAAAGCTATCAAGTGAAACAGGCCTGTTGGCTCATTGGTGATCAATTTTCAACTGTAATTTATTTTTTCTATGGACCCTGTTAAACTGAGGATTTAAATTACAAATACATGGATAATGATTGTAGTTGCCAGTGGCTTTCTTTTTTCTTTGTTTTCTTTTTTTTTTAAGATTTATTTCATGTATGTGAGTATACCATTGCTGTCTTCAGACACAGCAGAAGAGGCCATTGGATCGCATTACAGATGGTTATGAGCCACCATATGGTTGCTGGGAATTGAACTCGGGACCTCTGGAAGAGCAGTCAGTGCTCTTAACCACTGAGCCATCTTTCCAGCCCCTTTGTCACTGAGCCATCTCTCCAGCCCCTTTGTTTTCTTTTTTGTTGTTGGGGTTTGATTTTGGTTTCATTGGGAGCATTTAGAGATGTGTGTCCCTGTCTCAGTGATCCTTAGGTACTGCTTGTATTCAGTCGGCGGGGACTAGGAATCCCCCACTTTCTCCAGGATGTAGGACAGAGGATGGTCCAGCCTAGAGTGTCAGTGGTGCCTGCTTGGGAAGTACTGCAAGGAAGAAAGCAGAAACAGCAGGTGCAGACGGGGCTGGTGAGGACAGGGAGGCCTCTCAGGATTCGCTGCCCATGTGTGAGCGAGCCTCACAGTCCTGCCCTGTGTGAGCAGCCTCACAGTCCTGCCCTGTGTGAGCAGCCTCACAGTCCTGCCCTGTGTGAGCAGCCTCACAGTCCTGCCCTGTGTGAGCAGCCTCACAGTCCTGCCCTGTGTGAGCAGCCTCACAGTCCTGCCCTGTGTGAGCAGCCTCACAGGCCTGCCATGTGTGGGGAGCCTCACAGGCCTGCCATGTGTGAGCGAGCCTCACAGTCCTGCCCTGTGTGAGCAGCCTCACAGTCCTGCCCTGTGTGAGCAGCCTCACAGTCCTGCCCTGTGTGAGCAGCCTCACGGTCCTGCCCTGTGTGAGCAGCCTCACGGTCCTGCCCTGTGTGAGCAGCCTCACGGTCCTGCCCTGTGTGAGCAGCCTCACAGTCCTGCCATGTATGAGGAGCCTCACGGTCCTGCCATGTGTGAGGAGCCTCAAAGGCCTGCCATGTGTGAGCCTCATGGGCCAATCTTGAATTTTTATCAAATAATCTACTGAAACAGTGTACTCTTAGATGTTTAGACCATTTGTACAGTAATGTACTTAGAAATGTTTTAAAGGACAACCTTGTATTAATAAGGCCTTTAAAAGTTATCTCTTTTTAGTTAGAATAGATTCTCAAAATTCTAAGAATTATTAGTCCTAAAGGTATGAACACAGTTAAGGATTTTGAAATCTAATTTTAAGGATTTCATTATTAGGGGCTGGAGAAATGACTCAGTGGTAAGAAAACTGGCTGCTCTTCCAGAGGACTTGGGTTTGATTTCCAGCAGCCACATGGTACAAATGTCTGTAAGTCCAGTTCCAGGTGACCAGATGCATCCTCTGGTCTCCCATAGCAGCAAGCATACAATTGGTGCATAGACATACATGCAGGCTAAACCACCAGACAAAATAGTAGCAGTAGTAATGATGAACTTTTAAAAAGATTTAAGTTTTAAAAGTGTGTGTGCATGTATGTGTATGTGCAAATGAATGCTAGGTGCCTTTGGAGACCAGAGAGGGAGCTGGATCTTCAGGGGTTGGAGTTATAAGTGTTTGTGAGCTGCTGCCTGATACGTATGGGTGCTGGGCACCAAACTCAGGTTCTCTTTCAGAGAAATATGTGCATCTCACTGCTGAGCCATTTCTACAGCCTTCCTGCAATCTCATTTTATTGAATACTTTTCTCTCTATGTAATTGAATTTTTGATTTCTCATATGCTATAGATGACAGATTTAGCTTTAAATTCGAAGAGGTAATTGATCTGAAAAGAGTTACCGTTTTGTCTTGTACACAGATTGTTCTTTTCAACAGATAGTAACAATGAAAGCTAGGGGTGGCTTTTTTATTTTTTAACCAGGAGAAAGGGACATAGGGTTTTTGTCTGGACATAAAGGGAGTTCATTCTGGGAGTTCTGAAGCCTGTGCTGGCTTAGGGTAGAAATGTGAACCTGACTCGGTATCTGTTTTCTTTCTCAAGTTCTTTTCCTGTAAAGTGTGTTCTAGGTGGAGAAGCTGCCTCTGCTAGATCACGTGGACTGACCATCATGTATGCTTGTGCCCTAGAGTCCTTCTATGACACGTTCCACACTGTGGCTGACATGATGTATTTCTGCCAGATGCTGGCACTAGTGGAAACCCTCAATGCTGCGATTGGGGTCACAAGTACCCCTGTGCTGCCTGCTCTCATCCAGGTATGGAAGAGCTTTGTGTGGGAACAAGGAATGAAAGATTTTAGTATGTATCTGGTGGATAGGTCATAATGTGCCATGTTCGAGTTATTAAACATACTTATTTGCGTAGGCTAACACGATTTCATTTCATCATGTAGGGAGATGGTTTTATTTATTTATTTTATTTATTTATTTTAATGAGTTAGGGTCTCTCTAGTCCTATTATAAAATTTGCTCTGTAGATCAGTCTATCCTCAAACTCAGAGATCCTTCTTCCTCACAAGTGCTGGGACTAAAGCCGTGCGCCGCCGTGCCTGGCCTTGAAGGAAACATTGTAAAGCACTGGTATTTCCCAAAGCATATTTTCACATTGTTGGCCTGTTTTGTTGTTTATCACATTATCACATTTTTGTGAAATGATAAAATTATAAAGAGCTTCTTATCTAGGGAATTTTGATTTTCAGGCAAAAGCAGAGAAGCCTGTCTCTTGGTTTGATTAGGTGGCTTTAGCTGCTAAAGTTTAGCAACTAGAAATGGTTTTTGTTCCCTCCAGTACCTCTATGCTACCTCAGTCAGTTATTGTCCTTGGCCTGCTTTTTAGCAGGTTACATACTGTGAAAAGCACACTGCCCAACCGCAGAGGCAAGCAGGCAGCAGGCAGGCAGGCAGGCAGGCAGGCAGGCAGGCAGGCAGGCAGGCAGGCAGGCAGACAGGCGTAGTGCTGGTCACATCTCAGTACTGATTTTATGTGCACTGTATTTGTCCACTCTCAGCGTGCATTCTCACAGTGTCAGCTGCATAGCAAGAGGTATTAGTTAATGCAGCAGACTTTATTATTTATGGGTTTTTCTTCCTTTAGGAAGAGGATGTCCATTTAGCTTAAAAGTAACAGGGGTAGTATGTGATACAGTAAATATCCTCTATGTGAATAACCATAGTAAGTAAGAATTCGGGGTTTTGTTTGTTTTTTTGTTTTTTGTTTTTGTCCAAGGTAAGGGACAGGCTCAGAATCACCATCTATCTAGGGAATACCTTTTGTGTAGGACATGATGGACAGGCTCAGAATCACCATCTATCTAGGAGTACCTTTTGTGTAGGAGATGGCGGGTATGAAGCTTCAGGGCTGGCCAAGGTTATGTGCCTGGACAGGGCTTATTTTGACTTGGAAGTGAGGGCTAAATTTGCCTCAGGTTACCTGAAGTACTTATATATTGAGGGGTTACTAAGCAGCGTGAGGACAGGAGCACCTCGAGTGACAGTTCCTGGGTTCTGGGCAGAAACAGTAAGAAAGCAATAGAGGCAAAGCCTAGGGAGAAAGGAGGAGTTACCTTGTTGCTCTTTGAGGAAATATTAAAGAGTCTGGCCTGGTATTTATAACTCAAGTAGTCTGGTGGAGAACATTTTATGTATAAAATAATAATGGATCATTAGTCTAAAATGTGTTTACTTGGTTTTTCAGAAACACTGTAGAGATTTTTTTTGTTTTTTTAGAAAATATGGCAGGTTAGGTGGCTGGATGAATATGCATGCCGCCAATGTAGATTCAGGAAGGAAAAGCCAGCTTAGTGCTGAGCAGGTCAAAAAACGAAGTGACTTTGGGCATGCAGAGCTTAGCTAAACACCCATGTGCAGAAGTACAAGCTCAGCTGTGAGCTGTCACAGGTGTGCGAGATGTGAAGCAGACAAGTACAAGCTCAGCTGTGAGCTGTCACAGGTGTGCGAGATGTGAAGCAGACAAGTAGGAGCCTTCCCTCGTGAGCAGCCGTGGCTGGGACATGACACGTGTGCCCCTGTCCCCAGTCTTGTCACAAAGAACCTGTCTTAAGAGGAAGGAGATAGACTATTTGTGAGCTGGGAGGTTAAGATGGGAAGGTCTTAAGTATAAAGCCAGCATAAAGTAGCTGGTGAGATCTGTCTCAACAAAACAAAACAGTAGATTCTGAGACTGCCAAAAGGCTCTGTGGTAGAACTCCTGTTTCCTTGCTGTTGGCACAGTCTTCATGCCACAGACCTTAAAGAGATCCTCCACTACTGCTACCCTCAGACTCCATAAGAAGCCAACAAATTTCTTCTGTTAAAATTACTTTTGGGGGCCAGAAAGATGGCTCAGTGTTTAAGAGCACAAGCTGCTCCTGTTGAAGATCTGAGTTGGAACTGAATTTATCAGTAAATATGAGGATGTGCTTATAATATTGAGTTTTACAATTGAAGAAAGCTAGGTCTTATGCTTTGTTCTTTCTGTTCCTTGCTGTAGTATGAATGCGCGCTGACTCTTGAGCTGTGTCTGCCTTCCTTTTACAGTGATTAAGTGTTAGTGTTTGATTACTGTGGTTTCATTGATGGAATTTCTGCTCCCCTCCTTTTTGGATCTGCTTCTATTTTTCTGCTTTCCTACTTCCTGCCCAGGTAGCCGACCTCTCTGTAAACATGAGTGTGCTGGAGGTTTTGTTTTGTTTTGTTTTGAGACAGGGTTCCTTTGTGTATCCCTGGCTATCCTGGAACTCACTCTGTAGACCAGGCTGGTCTTGAAATCAGAGATCCACCTGCCTCTGCCTCACAAGTGCTGGGACTAAAGGTGTGCGCCACTACCACCAGGCACAGTAAGGGGAAATTTGATACATGCTACAACACGGGTGGATCTTGAGTACATTGTGCTAACTGAAATGAATCAGCCCCTGAAAGACAAGCGCTGCATCATCTCCTTACATGATGCATTTAGAATAGTCAGAAACAAGAAACAGAATGTAGAGTGGTGGTTGTCAAAGGATGGGAGATTGGAGGCTCCCTATTGGTGAGTCACGGTGTCAGTTCTACAAGATAAGAAGTTACAGAGCTGGGCTCTGCTGGTGGTTGTACAATATTACACATGTACCTAATACAACCACATTGTATGTGATTACTGTAAAGCCAGGTGTAGTGGCACATAACTTTAGTCCCAGCACTCAGGAGTCAGAGACAGGTAGATCTCTGTGAGTTCCATGCTGGCCAGAACTACATAGCATAACCTTATCTCAAGGAAAGGAAAAAAAAAAAAGGTTATGTCTATGTTACAATGTAAAGAAATAGCTGGCTGGCATGGTGGTGCACTCTGGTACTGCTCTGGTGTGGAGTGTGGGTTAGTTTAATAAGTACAGAAGCAAGTTACAGAGTAATCCATATGGCATGAGCTCTAAACGGCTAAATGACAGGCACAGGAGTGCTGGAGAAGTGGCTTAGGAGTCAAGAGTGCTTGATGCTCCTTCAGAGGACTTGAGTTTGGTTTCCAATACCCATGTTGGGTGGCTCTCAACCACCTGTAACTCCAGCTCTAGAGTATTGAATGCTGCCTTCTGGTCGCCACAACCATCCACATACAAGTGGCACATATACATATACAAAAATAAATCTTAAAAATTCCATGAAATAGCATGTTATACAGGTCTCATGTACCAGCACTAGGCTGTGTGGACACACATTGGAATGATGAGCACAGGACAGTATTACATACCGTACAGTAGTCACTGCATCTGTAATGCTCTGTTTCTTACTGTGGGCTATGGAGGCACCAATGCTCATTGGCAGTATCCTTTATATTATGTTTGTATATGTATATGTGCTTTTGATACTGGAGAAAAGAAGATAATAACTCAGTGTTATAAAGGATCTACTAAATTTGCTTAGGATATGCTAAGCTACTCAGAGTAGAATTTACCTAAGGGAATGTTCCTGGTTCTCTTACCAGGAAGAGCATGAATCTGCCAGGCAGGGTGACGCTGTGTAATAGCTGTCTGGTAAAGTAGCCCTTGTCTGTTTGGAGACAACTATGATAATATTTTTACATCAGAAACCTCTCCATTTGTCCAAACAACCAATCCTTTGGATTTCTGTCTCTCTGAAACATGTTTATATGCTCAAAGAGTAGCTTAGATCCCTAAAACTATATAAGCTGATGGGGTTTCTATTCAGGCTGGTCCCCTTTTGTGCATTAGCCAGAACCAGTTTTATGCTAGTATTAAAGGGCTTTTCCTTCATTAAACTCTAAGTGGTGGAGTGATTTCTCACTGGGAAGGCATATTCTGTTATCACTTTAATGTACATGTTATGTAGGTATATACACAGAAAAGTACCCATTTATCTAAAGAGACTGGTTTGTAACAAGGGACCATGAAATGGCTCAATGGCTAAAAGCTCTAAGCCTGACAACCTTAGTTCAATTCTTGCAACTCAAGAGGTGGAGAGAAATAACTTCTACATGTTCATCATGGTACACTTCCTTCCACCCCCCCACACACAAAACATTTTTTAAAAGACTTTTTTTCGAGACAGGGTTTCTCTGTGTAGCCCTGGCTGTCCTGGAACTCACTTTGTAGACCAGGCTGGCCTCGAACTCAGAAATCCTCCTGTCTCTGCCTCCCGAGTGCTGGGATTAAAGGCATACGCCACCACGCTCGGCTTTTAAAAGACTTTTAAAAAGGGAGCATCTTAACTGAGTTTTTACAAAGAAAACAAGATTGTTTCTCTCAATAGACATGATTTTCTAAATGTGACAAGACAGATCTTATTCGAATATTATTTCCTTTAGTGGGCTACACTGTATGTCATTACTTTTAAGTATTTTCATAGGCACATTTTAAATAAAACTGTACAATGTGTAAAAAAGGGAGCATTTGTAAGTACATGCATGTGCTGTGGGAATGCAGACAGATATAGGTATGTGCACACACAGATACATACAATGTTTAAATCCTCTCTCGCTTTTGCATCTTTTTAATAGTTTCTTGGAAGAAATTTTATTCTGTTTCTCGTTTTCGGCACCATGGAAGAAATGCAAAACAAAGCTGTGGTTTTCTTCGTGTTTTATTCCTGGAGCGCAATTGAAATCTTCAGGTGGGTACAAATGCTTGCCTGGCTCTGGAGTGTGTGTTGCTGCTTTGGCTGGAAGTTTCATTAGGATTACACATGTGAGGATTCTAGCTACATCAGGGTGATTGGCAGTGCTAAGACAGGCCATTTTAAAGCACTGCTTAGAGCCGAGACTGTAGGGACCAAAGGGAACCAGAGAATGAAAGACTCATCTCACTATAAATTCAAGGTCTCACTGTTGTGTTGTAAAGACCCAAGGTCCATCCATCCAGGAGGGAAGGAAATACTTGAAGAGTCTGGAGGAAGACAAGGTTGAAGCAGCAATCCAGACTGGGTAGGTTAGTTAAGAGAGCTTTCCTGAGGGCTCTTACTAAAGAGCACTCTCATCTTAGGGTAGCTTGTCTATATTTTTCCCTCTAAAGGGCCGAGGCAGGAGGATTGCCATGAATTTGAGGTCAGCCTGACCCTCACACTGAGACTCTGAGAAACAAAACTAAAATCTATCCAATGAAGCAGTGTTCCTTTTTAACCCCTCACCCATACCGTCTGCCTTTTCCCAGTGTGTCATACGCAGTGGGGCTTCCTCAGCTCTGGTTGTGTGACAATTTGACAGGGTTCCTGGTACAGTGGGAAGAGGCAATGGTGCCTGAACCATGTCTTATTGTGCCTGGATCTGCACACTCCGGCACAATGGATACAGAGATTTGAAACAGATTCAAGGTCTTTGATGATAACATTTTGAAAATAAATTAATTTCTTGTGATTATAAAAAAATTTTCTTTTTCACTTTTGAGGAAAGGTCTCACTATGTAGCCTTGGCTGCCCTTGAACTCAGAGATCTTACTGCCTCTTCTTCTTATGTGATGAGGCTTGAAAGCACGCACTACCATGCCTAGTGTGATGGCTCTTTAAGATTGAACATTTCTGATTCTAGATTAGACGCTTTTTGTATAATTTTATAGAATTACTCATTTATCCAGAGGCAGCTTGGTATCTCTCCCTACTAGGAACATAGATGAGAGCTAGGAATAAAGCTAATTATGTTCTAAGCTTCCAGCATGGAGCTGAACAAAGAGGGTTTCTTGAAGAATGCACTGAGCCTGCCCATAGACGTCACAGCCTGGTATGCGGGAATGCCCATCTAGGGTGGAATTCAGAGCCTGCAGTGGCTGTTACCTTTGATTTCTGTTCTCCGTAGGTACCCCTTCTACATGCTCTCCTGCATTGACATGGACTGGAAGGTGCTCACATGGCTCCGTTACACTATGTGGATTCCCTTATACCCCCTGGGATGTTTGTCAGAAGGTATTTTTAAAAACTTTAGGTTCATAGTATAGCTCTCAGGGGTGCCCATGTGGCTAAGAGGCTGGTTTCCTTTCTGCCATCCGCAGTCTAATCAGTGTGGTATTAAGACCTCAGGCCTTTCTTCCTGATGGCCTTCTCATACTCTTTGGGTCTCATTGCGTGAGGCTTGGAAGCTGGGTGCTCCTGTGCTGCATGCTTTTTATTTACAAGCTATTCTTAATATTCCAAAGAGAGATCTTATTAGTAACTTCATTTTATTATGATAGCCCCTAGTAGATCAGACAGGAATTCCCCCCCCTCCCATTTTATAGGTGAGGAAACAGAAGCCCAGTGCTGGGCTGTTCTCATCAGTCTACTGGTAGCTTAGAGGCAATGTGAGAACCCGGGAGCTTTCTGTACAGGGGGGTAGGAGACATCTCCTACAGCCTCAGGCTGGCGCCATAAGCCTGAGGTGCTGGAAGCTGGTGTGGTCCATTTGCTTCTCCCTGTCTGCTTGCTTTCAGCCGTGGCAGTGATCCAGTCCATTCCAGTATTCAATGAGTCAGGAAGGTTCAGCTTTACTTTGCCATATCCAGTGAAGATGAGAGTCAGATTTTCCTTCTTCCTTCAAGTGTATCTGGTAATGTTATTTTTAGGTAAGTACTAGCTATGTGTATGGCTCTTGTCATGTTTTAGACAGGAGAGCTAAGTGGTTCAGTTTTAGCATCCCTTATTATAATTCTACTTCTGAAAGAGTGGCCAGGGAAAGGCTTTATTTGTACAAACAGACCCAGTAGGAGAGTTTGTTGCATATGGAAATCTTTTTCTCAGGTCTGCAGTAGCTGAATTGTGACTGCTCTCTCAGTTGGGAGTCTGTCATATCTGTGGATATTGAGGCATACCATTATCTCCACTAAGAGCTCTTCTAACAGGAGCAGGAGATGAGAAACCTGCCGCCTGTGTTCTAACCCTCTTGGGGGCTGAGGAGGAGGTAGAGCTGAGGCAAAGGAGGGGTGTAGGAGGTGGCAATGGCCTCTGAGCGGAGAGGTTGTGGGGAAGCGCCCCACTGATCATGGTCACCTTAGTAGGTTTGTATACAACACGAGTTCTAGATTAACTCAGAAAAGCTCAGAACTAACCGGAACAAGAGGTAAACTTTAAAATTACTTGAAAGCCATCGTACTCACAGGATTTCCTCTAAGTGTCAGTGTTTAGGTTATATATTTGACTTAGTAGATTTAAATAAACATAGCTGCATTGCAGGCAACAGCGGGTTCAGCCACTGCCAGTGTGTTAGCTCTCGGTGTATACCATATTTATCAAGACTTAGCCACTGATAGATAACAAGAGTCGTCTTCAGACTGGCAAGGCTCAGTGCAGGAGAAGGGAGGGAGGGATCAGTAGTGAACATCTGAGAGGCTGCTATCCTGAGAGGCTAAAAAGCCTAGTGATTACCATGATTTAGTGTGGGAGATCATACCACTTAGGTCCTATTATAAAAGTTAGAATCTTGTGTGGTGGCTCACATTTGTAATCACAGCAGCAGGGAGACTGAGGCAGGAGGACTGCCTTAAGTTCAAGGCTAGCCCAGGCAATAGAGTAAGGTCCTGCCCCCAGGAATGAGTGGAAATATTTTAATACATAGTGAACTTATGACCTGTCTTTTTTGTTAGTGTTGCTTAATAGAAAGATATGTGCATGTTCGTATTCAAATTAAGAGAATCCAAAGTCCACAATTTGGGGTCTTAACCAGGTAGTATATTCATAGGTCAAGGAATTTTTTTATGCACATTCTTTCATAGTAAATATGCGAAGTGTTTTAACCAAGGTGAGGCTAAGCTACAGAACTTACTGGTTAAGTAGAATTGAAACTGGCATCTGAAATCCTGTTTCCTCACATGCTGCATTGTACTTCCACACTGCGGCTTTCTTTAAAAAAAAAAGTAAGTTCTTTAAAAAAAAAAAAAAGTCAGTTCTTGAATAGCCTTTCAGCTCTGATTTGGCCACTCACTACATATGTATGGGGGAAAAACAGGCAAAAAAATCTTTAACTTGATCATCTATATAGGGTGAACTGTATTGATGACCATATTAATATAAAAATGTGTCAAAACATGAGACAGTCAGATGAACAGATTATAGGCATGAGATAAATACAATATGATAGAACGTTAGATCCAGAAGCTGTTCACTAGACAAGGGTTATCTTTGTCCAAACCTGCCTAAGCGGCCATGAGCGTGAGGCTGCAGGCCCTGCGGGGCTGGGCACCTCTCGCAGCACTGCTGGGGGTTCCACTGTATCTGAGCAATAGATTGAGTGCCGTGAGGCCTGGGCACAAACCTCACTTCCCCACCACAAGGACATTTCTAATCAGTTGATTTTTTTCCCCCCCAGGGCTATATATTAATTTTCGTCACCTTTATAAACAGCGCAGGAGGCGGTATGGACAGAAGAAGAAAAAGCTCCACTGAAGATAAAGTTGGTGCTTCATTGAGCAGAATCTATGATTCTTACCGTTTTACTTCTTGTACTGATGTAAGGGTTTGTTTTATTTTGTTTTTTAAAGTAAGGCTGTCTCTCTTTCCCAGTAACATTCCTGAATCGACTGTCTTTATCTTAGTGTTGTACTTGCATGACATGGATATCTGGTATCTGACAAGTTTATTCTTGTGTATTTAATGACAAAGGTGGCCCTCCTCATGTCTGCTCCTCCCTACAGGCACTGTCTGTCTTCACAGTTAGGGCTTGGTCTTTCTGCTACCGCTTGTGAAAACTGAAAAAACAAGAGAACATTTTCCCATTGCAGATTGTCAAAAGTGACGCAATATATTTTATAACCAAGCCAATACTTGTGTAGTGGGATAGCACTGACTTTTTGGAAATCAGGTAAACGTGGTCATTGACATTTTTTGAGTCAGAATAGGGCTGGAGAACACACTTCATATTTGATGCCTTTTAGCTAAAGACATTCATTACTATAGCACTTCCCAGGCATTGAAGAGGCAGAGTGATTTAGAGAAAGCAATCAGAACCTGGGAACACCATGACTACTTCATTCCTAGCTAAATCAGAACTGCCTTCAACACTGGAGAAAGGGAGAATTACTTGCAGAACAAAGATTATAAATTCCAAATGTGAATGGCTGCAGGGGTCAGAAGGGAACAGAGATGCAGGAGACAGGCAGGAATAAGTTGTGGTAATGATGCCTGTGGCAAACGCAAACACTGACATAGGCCAGACACACCTACTTGAGCTGCACAGACACACAGTCTATAATTCTAGCTCAGTCCATTTATTTGTGTATTTCTCTGAGTGATTGGTGAGATTACTTTATTGAACTGTTTTTTCCTTGTTAGATTTTTTTCTTTTTTTGTTTTTTAAGATAGGGTTGTTTTGTGTAACTTTGGCTCTTCTAGAACTCTTTTGTAGACTAGGCTGGCCTTGAACACAGAAAGAGATCCACCTGCCTCTGCCTCCTGAGTGCTGGGATTAAAGGCGAGAGCCACCACAGCCTGTTTTGTTTTGGGTTAAACAAACAAACAAATAAAAAACAACAAACTGTGTGCAGTGGGAACCTGAGCTGGGAAAGCACCAGGATTCCTGCAGGGAACTCTCCCCAAGGGGAAGTGATGCTGAACGCAGACTTTGGGGTTAGCCGCTGTTCAGGACAGCTTCAGTCTCTCTACCACATTCCATGTAAACCCATGGTGAAGTAACACCAGAAAAAAAGAGCCTGAGGGTGGTCGCTTCCATTCCCCCTGTTCTTGGGGGAAAGGAAGGAGACTTTGAGCCCAGAGTGGATTGGCATTAAACTAGCTGCTTTGACACACCTCATCTCACCCAAGAGTATTTCCCAAGTCTGCAGCTTCTGTCAGCGATTGTAGTGTTGCCTTCTGGTGTTCCTTCACTGACTGGACAAACCTGGCAGTTGAGCTTTGCAGTCAACTATGTCGTATCCCTGTGCAAACTCCCATGTTCTAGTTGCTGTTAGCATCCCCTTTGTTGCTGTCTGAGAAAGTGAAAGATTGTGTATTTCTATTAAAACATTTACAGTCAAAATCCTAATAACTTGGCTTAAACGTCATTTAATCTCATGGTTTTTAAATGGGTAAAGTGCTTTGTTCAGGCACAGTGACTCTGGCGGGAGCCTAAGGGAGTGCTGAAGGCAGTCACAAAGCACTGGGTGAGCACTGTGCAGACACAGCCTGGGAGGCCTGACTCTCCCATCAATGCTACAGAGCCACTGGCCAGAGCCTGCCTGAGGTACAAAGCTTGATCACTGTCAGAAACTAGGAAGTCACCCAGGATCCGAGAGACATTACTTCTTAGGAGCCTGACGTTTTGGAAGCTGCATTATATTTAAGGGATAAGATAGATCAAAACACCATTTGTTTCTAAGTGCAATCACTTTATAGAAAATCAAATATTTAATTTTCATTTAAAAACACGAACAGGAGTGATTTTACACGTATTGTGGTTACAGTCTAAAAATGTGTACCTTGAGATACACCAGAAGCACCTGAGCATTGCCACTTGTATCTTAACAAGTCCTAAGAAAAAAATGGAAACTCAATGGAAACTCTAGGCAAGGTGTAGACGTAGGGATTGCTTCTTTGGAGCACAGAAGTTTAAGAGTGTCCTTGTAATTGAGACATGAAGAGTCGCTTTCTGGATGCTGGAGGCCCTGGCTGCCTGCGCTCGCTCCTCATCTGTCCAAGCTTCTCAGGAGCTGTGCCTATCATGGAACAAAGGCTGTTTCTGGACCTAAAGACAGCACCGGACAACCAGCCTTCAGACCTTCCTCAGACTGCAGTAGAAACATTCAAACGGGCAAATGCTGTTTCTGAGAGAGCTGAAGAAGCTGGAGAAGGTTTTAACTCTAAATTGCCTTCAGACAAAGTGAACGTGAAGAAACGCTCCGGAGCTCAGCATCACATTCTTTCAGTGCTGCTTCCTGAGAAGTCTGTGTGCAGGGGTGTGATGTTGTGGTCATATATGGCATACTCAGTGCTGGCCAGCTTGAGCTGTTGGGCAGCGTGGGTGAGCTGGAATGCGGCGTCTGGGTGGGCTGTGTCAGGAAGCAGGGTACACTCCCTCTCCAGCATGTCGGCCACCCCTTTAAGCAGATCCAGGAAACCAAAGGCTAAGGCAGCTTTTCGTAACCTGTTCAGCTCCTGAAACACATGGATAGTTCTCTTCACACAATCTCCACGCACTCTGCTTAGAGTCAGTTCTCTTTGACCCTCACTTAGGAAGCACTGTTTTACACAAGAACCAGGGACAGCAGCGTGATGCATAACTGGCCAGTGATGTCTGCTGCATGCTCAGCAGCTAGAATCGTCAGCAAGCTGATCACAGTTAATGCAGTTATGCCAAACCCAGCAAGCACCTTGCATACAGGATTCGTGCTGATTCTGGGGACTGGTTTCCCTCTCTTAATCAGGCATGGAAAAGGCTGGCTCCAAATGCTGGCCTCAGCCTGGTGCCTCTCTGATTAGACATGGAGTGAGTGACAGTGACCACATTTGGAGGAGACAGCAGAGGAGGCACCCCATCACTTGCTCGGATGTGTGGTGGCCAAGCTGGGTGGCTGCTGTGCTCTCAGACGCTCTGTTTACACAGGGAGGAGACCCCTTCCTCATGCACTTGAGGAACTGAAGCAGCCAGATGTCAGGCCTTTTCTAAGTCTCAGACATGAAGCTAGTTATAATGTATCAGGAAAAATAAAAGACCACCTCACGACTATACAAGCATGCTTGCTTGAACAGAACACTAGCAAACGTGTACAAACTGCAGAGATGGACTGCAGCTGAGCCCAGGTCCAGGGCTTATGTGGATTATGGAGTTTGGGGGTATGGCTGGCTGAGAGGCTTTCTGACCAAACTCTGATTAAAACTGTATTTTGTCCAATTTTCCCAGATTGCTAGTAACTAGATTTAAAGACAACAGTGATAAGGTAGTAAGATGTTACTCAGACGAGGTAGGTGTGCTCTCCAGAAGAGATGCTCACCCAAGGGTGAATTTTATTTTTATTCTCATTTTTATGTATATTGCTGTTTTGAACACACACACACACACACACACACACACACACACACACACACACACACCCCATGTGCATACTTGGTGCCCTCAGAGGGTCAGATCCTCTGGAACCATTTACAGATGGTTGTGAGCCACTGGGAGTTGAGCCCAGGTGCTCTAAAGTAGAAAGTGCTCTTTAACTTCTGAACCATCTCTTTAGCCCCTATATATTATTATACTTTAAAACTAACAGGCTAAGGCCCACCTCGCACTGCACTTAATCTAATCCAGCCAAACTCCAAAAGGACAAGGGGGTAAACCAGCAAGTCTAGCCAGATCTCCAAGTTCCAGGCCAGCCTGATCTACAAGGCAAGCTACAAGCTAAGCTAGTGAGAGCCTGCCTTCATCCCTTGTCACGTTGGTCCCTGAAGAACCAGTGTGATTCTAGCTTAGCTAGGCATGACTGCAGAGCACATCCATTCCCTTACACTAACTGCTGGCTAGTCATTCCTCCAGGCAGCTTCTGTTGTGTTCTGGGACTTGCCTAGGGATCACGTGCAGTGCTTGCCTGAGTTAGCCCTAATACCCAGGCAGGATTAGTGAGGCTGTGCTGAGATGCATGGTCCCTTTGAGCTGCTTGCCTGAGCCCCTCACAGCAACCTTCTGCACAGGACTGTGTCATTCAGGCACTTCAGCTGGGTTGAGAGGGAGGAACAGCCTAGCCAGCCGCCCCTGATTGGACTGATGCACTCGGTCCTCACTGCAATCGCCGGACACATTCACACTTCTACCCACTAGGTCCACCTTTTCCTATGTCTCACCTTATAGAATGTCTGTGTTTTTTCAGGGAGCTTCCTTGCATTTCTTAAGATCTTCTGTACATCTGTCTATGAAGCATATAAACAGTTCAACATTAGAATTCTGTGGCTTTGGAGAAAAAAATGAGTAGCTTTAAGCATTTAAAGACATGGAAATAAGGACATACTTAGTGTAAACATGAAGACTCCGGAGATGCTATCAGTGTTTTTTCTCAACAATGGCTTCAGCACTGCCCTCTTTTTAAAGAGTTTCATGGTATTAAACTAATAATTGGCTCATAGAAATAGACCCAGGATACCCACATATCTATGGCTAGACCATCAATGGGAAAAGGGTAACTGAATGAATACAGAAAAGTTGGACCCTTAGCTCACAGGACTTTTTTTTTTTTAAAGATTTATTTATTATTATTATATCTAAGTACACTGTAGCTGTCCTCAGACACACCAGAAAAGGGCATCAGATCTCATTTTGGATGGTTGTGAGCCACCATGTAGTTGCTGGGATTTGAACTCAGGACCTTTGGAAGAGCAGTCAGTGCTCTTAACCGCTGAGCCATCTCTCTAGCCCCAGGACTTTTTTTTTTTTTTTTAATTAAAATTCAACTTAAAATAGGGCTGGAGAGATGGTTCAGTGGTTAAGTATACAAGGGTTTCTTGTCTGGAACTAGATAATGCCAACGATCATCCAATAACATAAACAGTGTTTAACCCATACATTTTTAAATGGCTGCAATGGTAAATTTAATACTTATCTTTCTATCTCCCCCACCCTAAACCCCAAAACAATAAAGCAGTAACAGCCAGGCTTGGTAGTGAGGCCTTTAACCCCAGCAGCACTCAGGAGGCAGAGGATGTTGTGAGTTTAACCTCAGCCTGCTTTACAGAGCCAGTTCCAGACCTGCTAAGGCTACAGTAGAGTGAAACCCTGTCTTACCCCGAACAACCCCTGTCCCCTGTCCCCTCCCTGCCAAAAATCCACAACCTTAGCACTTGAAGACTTGTTTTCAAGATAGGGTTTCTCTGTGTAGCCCTGGTTGTCCTGGAACTCACTCTGTAGACCAGGCTGGCCTTGAACTCAGAGATCCACCTGCCTCTGCCTCCCAAGTGCTGGAATTACAGGTGTGCCCCACTGCCTGGAGCACGCAGACTTTTTTTTTTTTTTTTTAAACTACATTTTTCTTTTTCTTTTTTTTTTTTTTTTTAAGATTTATTTTATTTATTTATTATATGTAAGTACACTGTAGCTATCTTCAGGCACTCCAGAAGAGGGCGCCAGATCTCGTTACGGATGGTTGTAAGCCACCATGTGGATGCTGGGATTTGAACTTATCACCTTCGGAAGAGCAGTCGGGTGCTCTTACCTGCTGAGCCATCTCACCAGCCCCGCACGCAGACTTTTAAACTAAAAGGCAGTACTGGCTCCTGAGGCCCCACCCTCACTGAAGATCTATTATCAGTTGATGACCCTTTGGTGAGGGAGAGCATGTTCTCTTAAGGGACATGCCCCTGGTACATTATCCATGCTCTGGTGCATGGAAGGTTATGAATTTGGGGAGGTGATGTGTTGGGGAGGGCCTGGGAGTACTTGGGAGGGGGAAATGTAGATGTGATCAAATACATTATACTGATATACAAAATTCTCAAAAAACATTAAAAAAATTTCAGCACTGGCTGAATATTGGTGATGCACACCTTCAATCCCAGCACTCGGGAGGCAGAGGCAGATGGATCTCTCTGAGTTCGAGGCCACCCTGGTCTACAGAGTTCCAGGACAACCAGGGCTACACAGTGAAACTGTGTGTGTGTGTCTGTTGGTCTGTCTGTCTGTATGTTGGGGGTTGGGGATCCAGTGCTGGTACATTAGGTGTGATGGTTTATGTCTGCAGTCTCAGCACTTGGCAGGTAGATACAAGAGGATTAGGGGTTCAAAACTAGCCTAACCTATACAGTGAATTTGGGTCTAGCCTGGACTACATGAACCTGTTTTAAAAATAAAAAGAATAAAAAATAAGATCCAATGCTGAGCAAATCCTTCTGTCCAGAAATGTTGCCATGCTTATTGTTATTAGACAAGAAAAACTATACAGGCATTTGCTCCTTTTTTGACCTTGGTAGCAGGAAGCCCAGAACCAAAGTCCTCAAACACAATAGCCGTTTTTGCCTCTGGTTGCAGGCACAATTGTCTCCATTTCCCTCTGGTTTTGTTATTGCTCTAAGTTTTGTAAAAAATGGTCGTGTTGTACATGTGTCTCACTGTGGCCATCTCATGTCCTTTTAGAAATAAGGGCAGACATTAGAAGTAAACGAATTACACAGTAGCAAAGGAGAGAGCAGTCAAACCCACACCCTTGCCAGCCCTCTGGAAGCACTGTGTACCTGCAGGCCACTGGGTTTGATCCAAACAGTCACATTCTGGGCATAACTTCGTTTGTTTTTCGGCTGCAGGGGGAATGGGCTCTTGTTGTCGTCCTCCCCATAAGGATTTTCTTTAGCATCTTAAAGAAAAAGACATTTTGAAAACGACACCTAGCAAACACAATTACATTTCCAATTAGGTGACTAGCTTTTGAATTGCTCCACCATTAACAGAAAATTACATTAACTTCAGTCATGCTGGAGAACCTGTTCTCAATAGATGAGTCACTGAAGTAGGAGATTAAACATTCTGCGGGGTCCTAGTGTAATGTCCTAAAGGAACCAGCTTCACATGAGCTTTACACAAAGGCCAAGGGCAGCAAACCAAACACACGCACTGGGAAAAATCACGTTACAGCTACAGCATACCCACAGCTCTATATTTTAGTCCAGAACTCTTCACCCAAACTTTCTAGGATACAAGAAACATCTACACTTGAACTCAATTTTATGTTCTTAAATTTTAAATAAATTTAAATAATCTCATGTCGCTAGTTAACTATGGAGTCACACATGGCAGGAAAAAAAGCCTGAGTTACAGTGCAAGACCTTGTTTCAGTACACACACACACACACACACACACACACACACAGGCACGCATGCACACAGACATACATGCACATACACACACACATACACACAGAGACACACACACTCAATTATTTTATATAGCCAAATTCTTTAATTAAAGCCACTGCAGTTCTGTAGTATGCCGATCCCTGGAATTACAGGTGCGCACCACCACACAGGATATTTGAGGTGCTGAGGACTGAACCAAGGGCTTCATGCATTGCCAGACCCTACCAACTGAACTCCATCACTAGCACTGGAATGCAAATTGTCTTTTTATCTCCTACCTGCATTAGAGCCCCCAACACACAGTCTACTAACTGCTGCCCTGAGTGCTGGCATCACAGCAGGAGCTATCATCACTCCTCCTCAGCTGTGCTTTCCCAGTATCTGCACAACAGTCACTTTGGAGCAGGTCTCTTCTGCTCTCAGCCAGCCAGTCTAACCTACTACGTGCCCCTCCAGCACTCCTTCCAACAGGCGTTGGTTTGCTTCCCCAGCCCCTTTCGTCCTTCACCAGCTGCTGTGCTTCTGCCCAGGAAGATCTTCCTAAATCACAGACGGCTGTCAGGTCACCTGTGCTGTGCTGTGCCCTCCCTCACTGTTGAGTCTGTCTACTCCTCATCAGACTTTGAAAACTTCAGCTCTTTTATTCAAAGGGCACAGGCTAGATAGCAGACAGCTCTAAAATGGAAATGGAGTCAACTGGGTCAAGGGTAATAGTGAGGACAGAGTTGGAGGCCGAGGACAACGGTTCCAACCCAAAGGGCAGAGGGAGCAGAGCAGTATCAGCAGGGAGAGTGGGGCAGTGCAGGCCAGCTGAGACATGCAAATGCAACATGCAAATGTGGAGGGACACTAGGTGAGACTCGAGGTCCAGATCTGGAAGTCTGAACCCACTATACCTGAGGAAACAAAAAGACAGAGCACCAACAACAGGAGAAACCAAAGGACATTTTGGAAACTGAGGCAAGAAGAGAAAAGACATCTGCAATTATATACCTACACTGTACCATGCACTTTACACACACTTTCTGTTGAGATTTGAACGGGAAATGTCCCCTGGAGAACCTTTTGGACAGGGCTTTATGGGCATGGGAGTTGAGGGTTACAAGCCAACTCCACAGCTCAACTCTACTTCCTGACCCATGGGGATGGGACAAGCTAGGCCTTAAGTTCCCAATGCCACAGGTGGATGACCTCCAGCTGTCCCACTGATCACAATGGTGACAAGAGGTACAAAAGACAGACTAGAAACAGCAACAATGCCAGTGAAGTGAGGGAAAAGCATTTCCAAAAGGAAGATGGCAGTGTGGTGTGAGAACACTGACTGCACAGCAGGAACATACGGGTTTTCCATTCAGAGCACAGAATGACACTATACCTACTTCACTCCCTGAGCTGAGACAGCTGAGTTCAAGCCTTAAACACTCTAAGGTCCTCCTTGTATGCACCCACATCAGAGAGCTGAGGAGTGCTCCAACAACACTCAGATGTTCACAGCAGCAGAGAGACAACATCAAGTAAATAAGATCTGTCTGCATTATACCTGAGATGGGCCCCAACTGTGCCATTTTCCCAAGCCACGGGAGTGGTTCTGGGCCAGGCTCAAAGAGAGACATCATGAGGTTTGATTTCTTCTTGCTGTCAGCTTGGGAGTAGAGCATTCCATGCCATTCAGGGCTAGATGAAGAGAAGATGGGTGATCAAAACATCGAGCCGAGGACCGTCAGGTTACAGAAGTCTAGGTTCTGCCTTTCTGAAAACAGTCTTAGTTTTAGGTCAGATGTAGTACTTCACCAAAGCCAAATCCTAAACTTGAAAATGAACATAATATTTCCAACTCTCTGAGATACATGTAAGTCAGACAAAACTGTTTATGTTTGTGTTGTAGGAGTGTAAGACTGTGAGCATATGTGTGAGTGTGTGTGTAGCTGTGTGTGCACTGAAAGCTGTTTAAAAGAGAAAAGAGCTGTGGAAGCACAGTGGGTCCGAGCCTGGGCAGAGCAATGGATGCTGCAGCCCTCGGGTTCCTTGGTTGCCTCCTGGAGTGACAGCAGCAACACCAGATACAAAGTCTGCAGCAGTGAGGGAACTCTGCCCAGGCTTTTGAAAGGGCCCTGGGAGATCCTCATAGTCGGAGGCAGCAGCAGTGGGAGCGTGGGTGCCAGGAACCAGAGCAGGCCTCTCTCCAAGGCACCTGTCCATCTTGCAGAGGACCAGAAGGTCACATCACCTGTAATCCTAGTTCCAGCCCTTGTTCTCCATGGACACCTTGCTCTCACCTGAACACACACACATGTGCATACACACAATTTAAAAATAAAATAAAAAAACCACTGTATTCTTTTTGGAATTTTCATTCAATCAGAAATGGAGATATGCTTCCTATGATTAATCTTAACTCCTTGATCTTTTATATCTGACCAAACCAGTCCAGAAGACCCCTCCCCTTTCCCAATACCAGGTGTTACAGGAAGAGAAGCAGATAGCTCTGCAGGTTTCACGACTACAGATAATAGGAAAGCTAGTTCTTTCCACACAGGGAAGGAACTCACCAGAGCAGCCACATGTGTTCTGGACTAAGCAAGAAGGTTAAGAACTCTGGCTCTGGGTTTGCTATCTTTGTGATCTTGGGCCATTCACTGTCTCTCGAAGCTTCAGTCTCCTCATCTGTGCAGTGTTGGGGTGGCATGAGCTAACAAGCAGCAGTAGGTAGTGTGGGTGCCCAGAAACAGAGCAGGTCACTAGGAGAGGTACTATCCATCTTGCAGAGGACCAAGGTTTGCTTCTCAGCACCCATACAAGATTTAAAAAGAGGAAAACCTTTTGGTATAGCGGAAATCCCAGCACTTTAGAGCCTGAGGTATGTGGATCCATGTGTGTGTGAATAGTTTGGGTCACAGCAAAATTCTCTCTCTAAAGTAAACATGTGACTAACAACTTAAAAGAGAAGATATATAGCATTAAATCAATGCAGTTAAAAAGGTCACCTCCCACTTACTTTGTGGGATAACTAAGGACTGGAAGGTAACGGAGGTGGGAAGGGTATGGCAGGAAAGGGAAGAGTGACCAGGATCTTTCCACATCTTTCCTTAGGTCTGTGAACACTCCCCTGTGGAGCTCTCTCTGGGTCAGCAGTACAAATGAACCCTTCCTACCCTAGTTGGACGAGTGCCACCATTCCTTCCACCTTCAGACTGCCATGGAGCAGGACACAGAAGTTGGGTATTTTGCCAGCAATCTGATTGGCTGAATTCTCATCTTCATTGTCATCAGTGATGCCAGCACCCACCTCGTCACCTTCTGTAAAACAGGTTAGCATATTAGCTACAAAATTCTCAACTCTTAACTATCTCATGCTTGAAGGGAACTACATGGAGCTCTAAAGGAACATTATAATAAGTTACAAAAACACAGCTTTCCACAAAATGTCCATATAAAAATTAATCCACGTATATGAAACAGATAGCAGAGGCAGCCAACAGAGAGAAGGGGTTTTGGGATCCATGGTTATAGTTCCTGTTGGCGGATGCTGAGAAGGTCTGAAATGGATGGTAATGGTGGCAATATAGACTTTGTAAACATACTTTAAAAAGCCACCACTTGGCCCTGGCATGGTGGTGCATGCCTTTAATCCTAGCACTAGGGAGGCAGAGGTAGGAGGCAGAGGTAGGCAATTCTCTGAAAGTTTTGAAGCCAACTTGGTCTACAAAGTGAATTCTAGGACATCCAGGGTAGATTCACGGAGAAAGGAAACCCCACCCCCTCCCTCCAAAAAAGATACCATTTTTTTTTTACCATGAGAGAAATTATCATTTTTCTCTTTTTAAAAAATGCATGTGTACAGATGCATATGCAGATGTGTGTGGAGGCCAGAAGACAATCTCAAGTGTTAGCTCTGAGCAGGCTTCGAATTGGCTTGGAGCCTACCAACCAGACTAGAAAGGCTTACCAGTGAGCCTCAGAGCTCCTCCTGTCTCTGCTTCCTTAGCCTGGGATTATAAGCTTTTATTACTTCATCTGGATTTTTTTCTTTAAAACATCCATTCATTCATTCCTGAGACCTCTCTCCCCCAGGGTACCTGCACTGCGAGTGTATACCCACTCAGCTTTTTTACATAAGTGCTGGTGACTCGACTCAGGGCTTCATGCTCTCAAGAAAAGAACTTTATTACTTACTTTACTAACTGTATCATTTTCCTACCAGTTTAAAAACAAACAAACAAACAAACAAACAAATAAACAAACTTTTTTGGGGGGGGTTACTGGGTATCAAACTTAAGTCTTTAGACTTGTTAGATATATTATGCCTTACTACTGATCTCATTTCTTAACTCTAAGTATCCTCTTTAAATAGAAGTCTATGGCTTATGAATTATATAGCCCAGGGGGAGTTGTATATAAAAACAATTGTATAGCATTCCTATAGAAAATTCATTGAGATGCCATTGGAGGCTTGAGGCACCAATCTAAACAGAATCAGACACAGAAGTGTCAAGTGTGGTCCAAGCTGATAGCCCTCACACTGGAGAAACAAGTTCAAAGTACACAGCGGTATGAACTTCTTGGCTAAAGTTCCCAACTCTAGGGTCTTCTATACACTGCTGTAGGTGAATCTTCTTACAGTTAACTTTCCTCTATAAACATCTGCCTGATCTCTTACTCAGAGACTCTTTACTTCAACAGGAGGAATCTTCATTATAGTTTGGTATTCAATGCACATTATAATACTGCCCTGTTCTGCTTTTCCTTATTGCTCCTGTACTATTCCCTGCCCCCAATACTTTGCTTACTTTCTGCTTAGCAATTATATAGGCATACAGAATACTTCTAGGATGTGACAGTTAGGGCATCTGGCTGTTCTCTGAGAACATAAGTTTATAAACACAATGATCCTAATAAGCTGCTGTACATGAATATCAAGATTTTGCTTGTGAACCGGGCACAGTGGCTCATGCCTGTAATTCCAGCACTTAGGAGGCTGAGTCTGAAGCTAGCTACAGTGTTGAGACCTTGTCTCAAAACACATAGAAAATACAAGAGCATTACAATGCTCCTTTCTGTGAACGAGTGACTAAGGCTCATGGGATGCTCCATATTCCAGGTCTCATAGTAAAGCATTCACAGACACAGAGGTCACAGGAGGGGAGGTGTGGCCTGCAACACATATTTCCTGAAGAGAACTGCTAAATATAAGGTAGATGGTCAACTTAGAACACAGAAATGGAGCCAGGTGTGGTGGCGCACGCCTTTAATCCCAGCGCTTAGGAGGCAGAGGCAGGCAGATTTCTGAGTTTGAGGCCAGCCTGGTCTATAAAGTGAGTTCTAGGACAGCCAGGGCTATACAGAGAAACCCTGCCTCGAAAAACCAAAAACCGAAAAAAACCCAAAAAAACAACAACAACAAAAAAAAACAACAAAAAAAACAACCCACAGAAATGAACATTTCAAACAGCTAGGGGTTGGCATACTTCAGAGAGATGCTGAGATGACATCACAGTTCCTAATGCAGCAATGTACAGTCTGCAGTGAAGCCTCATAAGCAGGAGTCATGATGCATGCCATCATGCTTTGTATGCATGGTTGGAACTGGCAGAACAAAGCTGTGTCCTTTCCCCTTTTTCTCTCAGTGTGTTCCTCTTAGAAAAGCCCTGGGTAGGGATCCTAGAGCTACCACCTCTGAAGAGGCCTTCCACTATCCACAGACGAATGCACAATGTAACGTGTCAAAAGTTCCCACAGCCGTAAGGCAGCACATTATCTACTCTGGGATCTGAGGCACCATTAGATTTCTGAAATCCAGTTCAGTAACAGTGCTTTTCCTTTCAATTCTGTCCAGTGGGCCAGTTTACCATCTGACACTGAGGAATGACTTAAGAAAATACACTGCTCCATGTAAATCTAAGGGATAAGAAGAGAACTCACCTTTGTTAAGTGCTATGGGTAAGACCAAATGCCTGGACAAAACTGGGGGGCTGGAAATATCAGCTATGTCAATAAAGCCCACTATTTCCAAGTCTGTAAGTGAGAAATCAACACAGAAGTATTCACAATAGGGAAAATGCATTATATCTATGTGTTAGATTCTAAAAACACTATTTCCAGGCAAAAATTTCAAATATGATAACTAGGAAAATTGTTAAACTTTTTAAAGGATCATAGATAATTTTTATTTTAAGTACCTCAAACTGTAATGACTTTTATTTAATGAATTCAAGTTTTATAACAAAACGAGGTAAATTTTATTATGAGGCTAGGACCTTAGTCAAGGCAGAAGCTTAAAGGTCAAATTCTTCTGTATAATCAAGGGCAGTAAGGAGAGTGTTAAAGTATCTACAACAACCTCATTCAGCCTTTGGAAGGTAGAGCCACCATTTTAAGAACATTCCTTTGGGGTGTGAAGATGGCATAGTGGCTAAGAATGCTTGAACATGAGGAGTGCAGAGTCCCCAACATTTCACAGAAACCAGAGCGTAATTTGTACTTCCATATGAATCATAACTCCAGGCTCAGGGGATATTGACATGGGTCCTGGGAGATTGCAGGTTAGCCATCAAAGCCAATGAAATGGGGGCTTCTATTTTAGTGAGAGCCTGTCTTAAGGCAATAGGCATAAATAATAGAGGAAGACCCACAATGTCTTCCTTTGGCCTCTGCATACACCTGCACACTCTTGTAAATAACAAAATAAATAAAATTTATTTCAAATTTTAACAAAATGTTAGATTATGTAAGTAATTAACACAAAACTGTGAAAATATAAAAATTGTAAAGAAAATAGACTCATTCATTATTTCAATTTTTCTTCTAAGTATATCCAGAAGCACAACCATATTAGCAAAACAATTTCAAAATCCCAGAATCAGGCTGTGTATCCCAAGTGACTACTCTTGTCATACAGCAGGGTGTGTCCCTCCCTGCAGGCTGCTGTCAGCGCCTCCCTAGCTGAGCATCTAATGGCTCTGAGCTGAATAGAGAAAGGCTTGTGACAAACACTTAGGTGACTTAGGTACAAGTTACAAAGTATCTTAAGACTAAAAGTTTATATTGGAAAGAAAATAAATATTTAAATAAAGGGCAGGAGGGAAGTAGAATTTGGTTTTAAGGCACTAAATCCTAGGTACAGTTTAGTACTATATTCTGTGACAATAAACCTGGGTATCCTACTTCTGGACAGCCAAAAGCAGCTAAAGGCACAAAAGCAGAAAGCCTGCTCACAGGCTTTCATTCTAAAATTTCTACACCCCAAACCATCAACATTTACTTACTACACACTTATTTCTAATCATTTATTGAGTGAGCAATTACCTGTTAAGCATCTAGTAAGTGTCAGACTATATTAGGCCAGGCATCAGCAACACCTAGAGGGATGATGTCTGTCCCTAAGAGCTCTGACATGCACTCACCACTCAGGAGTCTTTCAGCCAATGGAAGACAATTCTCTCCTACAATTCTCCACAATTCAAAGTTTTCAAATTCAGCTAAGTATGGCATCAACAAACACACACTAGATTGAAGCAGTAGGATGCAGAAAGCATTTTGTTTTAGGCCTTATACAAGAAACAGGGCTGGAATGGTTTCGTCTACCAGAACTAAGAGCTTAGCAACTGACTGGTTCATTCCCCACACCTACTCATGAGGACCGAAAAAAGCAACTAACTTCCAGGGTCACAGTGCACAAGTCACAGCGCCAGATCTAGAAGACAGCTCTTCATATACCTTAGGTATGATGCTAATGAATCTCAGAATCTTTACTAAGAATCACCTCAGGTGGCTCAAATAGCTCAGCTGGAAGAACACTAGATGGAAGACCTTATCATTTTAAGTCAATCTGTCTTTTTTTCTTTTTTTAACTCTAGTGACATGTAGTTATAGTGACCAAGGGTTGGAGATTAACTCAAGCTCTTACCAAAAGACAATAACCTGTCACCTTTTAGGTAAGTTAAACAGAAAAATTGAGAAGGAAGTTTCAAAAAAGTTACCTGTGTTAATGACTTTAGGGATGGGATCAATTTCTTCATCTATAACAAAAGGTTCTGGCCTGGGGAAGACTTGTACATCAGCCATTAGGTGGCCACACTTGAGAACAGCATGGAAAGGTGTGTACGCCAGATCTATCAGCTTTCTAGAAGACATTACAGAGCAGTGATATGACACATACAAGAAACTTTAAAGACGCAAACTTTGTTATCGTTTCCTATTGATTCTAAGACTAAACCTGAGCATTTTGGGATACAGAATAAAAGTTGACATTTGTAATAAGATTTCAATTCAGAGAAGGCCCAAACAATTTAACATTAGAAACTGCTGAGAATTATAAGGAAGTCAGTTTTGCAGGCTAATATATAGACTCAGTTATACTTAATCAGAAAATGAGAGAACTTTTAAACCTACTGCTTCTGCTCATTTTATCTGAGAGCTGAGTCACACAATGAGCAATAATAAAACAGATATTCATTCTTCCTAGCTGTCAAACTATACTCTGAATTAAATATTAAGATGGAAGGCTTTACGCATATACTCACCCAAACATAGATTGCACATTTTTCAAACACAGGGGACCATCAATAGTAAAAATTTGCCCTTCACCATTATTTAAATCTATGAGTCGTTCAAGGCATTCCAAGGAATCGGTGCTCTGAAGCTGCAGAGAGAGAAGGGAAGAGGGGGACCCTTTAAAGTGGTATAAATCACCAATCACTCTCAGCACACCAAGACTAGTGTCATCGTAACACCAGCAGGAAACGACTGGGATGGCTTTCTTAACAGGAAACGACAGAAATAACTACAGTTTGATTCAAGGCTGAAGCGTGAAGTACTAAAGAACAGAAGGCGGTGTCGCCACATTGACGGAAGCTTGGCCAGTCGCTTCCCAGCATGGAGTTTTTTTTTTTTTTTTTAAAGATTTATTTATTATATGTAAGTACACTGTAGCTGTCTTCATACACACCAGAAGATGGTGTCAGATCTCATTATGGATGGTTGTGAACCATGATGTGGTTGCTGGGATTTGAACTCAGGACCTTTGGAAGAGCAGTCAGTGCTCTTACCCGCTGAGCCATCTCTCCAGCAGCATGGAGTTTCTAATACTGCATGAGAAAACTATCATCTATATTTTTCTGAAACAGCATTTCATTATATACTCTGGCTGGCCTGCAACTTGCTAGGAAGACTGGGCTGGCTTCACACTCAGAGATCTATTTGCCTCTCATCTACATTTTACAATGAAAAGAAAATTGGAGTAGAGAAAAGTCAAATAACTTTCTCAAATTGAAAAACTAAGCACTCAAGCATTTAATAAAGTATGCTAATAGCAACATTATTTTACCAAAAAATTAAAACACACATATTCTTTCAACATTTATGCTGCAATGGATATAAGAACTTCCAAATGGCAGGGCGTGGTGACGCACACCTTTAATCCCAGCACTCAGGAGGCAGAGGCAGAGGCAGAGGCAGAGGCAGAGGCAGAGGCAGAGGCAGAGGCAGAGGCAGAGGCAGAGGCAGGCGGATTTCTGAGTTCGAGGCCAGCCTAGTCTACAAAGTGAGTTCCAGGGCAGCCAGGGCTATACAGAGAAACCCTGTCTCAAAAAGCCAAAAAAACAAAACAAAAACAAAACAAAACAAAAAAACAAAAAACAAACTTCCAAATAAGGGACGGAACACTCAAAAGAACACCTGGATCCCCCACAACCCACCAGCAGGAAGAAAGACAACCCCAGCCATGTTCCTAAGTTGGGAACCTCTGAATGTCAATGAGCATTTGAGATGCAGTTTTTAATACTGTAACCAGCCTCAGTTGAAGTCAGTGGAGACAATGCTACATAGGAAATCATTAACAAATGTATCAACAAACAGACTAAGCCCTAAAATTTAGTTAATCAAACTAAAAAGAGCTAAGTAAAAAGTCTTACCTCCTCCAAGTTCGCCATACACATGACATATAACTTAGATGGGAAAGGGAAGGGGAGTGGAAACCTGTTGTTCTCACTTCTTTGATTCTGAGTAGCTAGGGAGTGTCGCAGTGACCCCCTGCCAATGCCAAGACAGCCATCAGTCACCAGAACAACCTGTATGTAAAAACAGGAGGATTGTACACTAAAA
>LR749997.1:269578-393732 GCA_902729485.2 Mus minutoides
GTTCAGCTATATAAATGTTTTTGATCATATCCACTCTCCCTATTTCCTCCTCCATTTCTCCCCAGGCTACCCACTTTATTTCCTCCTCCTCCTCTCTGTATTTTAACTGTGAATACAATTAATGGTGCCTTTATTCACATGAGTGTGGAGTCACCCCTGGAGCCTAGCAACCTCCCAAGGGCTGCACTGCCAAGGAAAAATGACTTTCTTTCCTTCATAAGTCATCAGTTGCCAGTCTCTCCTCAGGGCCTCAGGCCCCTCCTTGATCCACTGGAAATCTACGGCTTGATCTTATGCAGGGACAAGGACTGTGAATTCATGAGTGGGATGGCGTGTCATATATGGAACTCAGCATTTCACAGAACCCCTGCCACATCCTCCAGCTCTTACATTCTTTTTTCAGCCTCTTCCTCAAGGTTTCCTGAACCTCGGATGGGAGCTATGTTGGAAATATAGCTTAAATGAACTGGTGTTTGTTTATATATATATATATATATATATATATATATATATATATATATATATGCACTGTGAAGTCAATGAACTGTGTATCTAAAATATACACATTTTCATTTATTTTATTATTGTTATAACAACAACAACACAACAATAACGACTCAACAAAAAAAAAACAATAGTTTTTTTTTTTTTTAAAGACAGTGTCTCACTTTTAGGCTCTGGCTGGCCTGGAACTCACTCTGTAGACCAGGCTGGTCTCTAACTTACAAAGACCTGCCTGCCTCTGCATCCTGTGTGCTGGGAATAGAGGTGTGCACCACCACACTCAGCTCTAATTGTGTTGTAAAAGTCTACCTTCAAACATTTAAATGAAAAAAAGCAATCGCAGACAATTTTCATTTAACTGCATTAAAACTCAACTCTTAGGTAAGTTTAATACTTAAGGCACTGGCATAGGAAATGATAAGATTCATTTGTATGTGTACCTAGAAGATCCAGCCCAAACATCTGAATTTTGCTACTTTATTTACTTATTTTTAAAGATTTATTTATTCATTTTATGTATTTGAGTACACTGTAGCTGTATTCAGACACCCAGCAGAGGGCATCAGATCCCATTACAGATGGTTGTGGCCACCATGTGGTTGCTGAGAATTGAACTCAGGACCTCTGGAGGAGCAGTCAGTGCTCTTAACCACCGAGCCATCTCTCTGGCCCCTTGCTACTTTATTTTTAAATATAACAAATCCTATTCTTCGTCACCCAAAAACATACTGCTTTAAAAGTACATCTGGTACTGTTACTTGTTCTTCTGACTTTTAAAGTGTAAAAACATCTGCAAGGCCATTTTGGTAGCAGCAAACAAAACCTTTCTCAAATGCTGAATGGAGGTCCCTCAGAAGGCCTTGGCCTTTGGGAAGACTTTCAATTGACAACAGGAAATTTTTTTGACTAGGACCCCCAAATTTCTAAATAGTGGTTTACTTCTTATTATAGCTTTTATGGTTGTTGTATGTGTATTTATATGTGCATAGGCATGATGTGTGTATGTGGCAGGCAGAGGACACCTTTATAGCATCAGTTCTCTTCTTTCATTTTTACATGGTCTCTGTGGATTGAACCAGGCTGCCAGGCTTTCAAAGCACAAGCACCACTGAGCTACCCCACAAGCTGTTTTTATGATAAATTGCATGTAATGCCAAAATAAAACAAACTTTATTCAGATAATGAAGACATAATCCAGCTGTTCAAAATGTTGGTCAAAAAAAGTCCACATTTAAATAAATTTAATGTTAACTGGCTGTAAAATCATTAATAAGCATTATTTCTCGTACAGTGCTTTGGATCTGATTCACTTAGCAACTCTAAGTGGATTTAGGCCCTTTGACAAAGTTCATTTCCAATTTAGGTTTTTCTTTTCTAATAAACTAAGCACGAGAAAGTGAAGTCTACACAGGACAAAGTTGTTAGCTCTTAAAAACAGTTCTCGGGGCTGTTGAGATGGCTCAGCGGTCAAGAGCACTGACTGCTCTTCTGAAGGTCCCGAGTTCAAATCCCAACAACCACATGATGGCTCACAACCACCTGTAATGAGATCTGGCGCCCTCCTCTGGTGGGTCTGAAGACAGTGACAGTGTACTTATGTATAATAATAAATAAATCTTTGGGCCAGAGCGAGCAGGGACTGAGCGAGTGGGGTTGACGGAAGGGAGCAGAGGTCCTAAAAATTCAGTGCCCAACAACCACATGAAGGCTCATAGCCATCTCTACAGCTACAGTGTACTCATATACATAAATAAATAAATCTTCAAGAAAAGAACATTTAACAAAAAACCAGAAACAGTTCTTACACATGGCCATGGAAGAACCAATGAACCTAACTGCTGACTATCATCACTTCAGAAGATGCTGACAAAACTTTTTATTCAGTTTACTATTAGAAAATCTGATATTCATTTGAATATTCCAGGTATGCACATAGTGCACAGACATACATACTGTTTTCCTGAAAAGAATGAATCAAAAAACATTTCTGTCTTCTTAAAGACTTATTTTTATTTTCTATGTGTATGTCTGAGTGCCTGCATGTGTGTACATGTATGTGTACATGTGTGTACACAGGCATGTCACATGGCAGGGTGTGATGGTTTGTATATGCTTGGCTCAGGGAGTGGCACTATTTGGAGGTATGGCCTTGTTGGAGGAAGTGTGTCACTGTGGGGGGGTGGGCTTTGCCAGTCTTCTGTTCATCTTCAGAACAAGATATAGAACTTTCAGCTCCTCCAGCGCCATGTCTGCCTGGATACTGCCATGCTTCCCACCAAGATGCTAATGGACTGAACCTCAGAACCTGTAAGCCAGCCCTCAACTAAATATTGTCCTTCTAAGAGTTGCCTTGTTCATGGAGTCTCTTCACAGCATTAAAACCCTAGCTAACTGCTGGGCGGTGGTGGCACACGCCTTTAATCCCAGCACTTGGGAGGCAGAGGCAGAGGCAGGCAGATTTCTGAGTTCGAGGCCAGACTGGTCTACAAAGTGAGTTCCAGAACAGGGAAAAAAAACAAAACAAACAAACAAACAACCCAAAAACAAAACAAAAAAAACCCCAAAACTAAGTCTACCTAAGACTTGAGAAGACAAAAGAAGGCATCTTTTGGAGCCTTCTCCTTGATCTCCTGGAGCTAAAGTTACAAACAGTTGAGTCCCACTGTGGGTGCCAAACCCAGTCTTCTGCACAAACAGCAAGTGTTCTTAACTTTGCCATCTCTCCAGCCCCATTTGTTGTCTTCTTTTAACAAGTGTTTACTAAAGTGACTTAACTGTAAAGTGATACAGGGTCCTTTTGAGCCCAAGAGATCAAATAATATGGCTTTCACAGTAATAAGTTTTCTTTCTTCCCCAAAGTTTGACTTGAGATATAATTTTCATGCAGCATAACTGAGCATTTTTAGTATACAGTTCTGACACTGTATTTGATTAAATAAGCACCCTCACCCTCCACAGAACAGGCAGTCCACTACTTCCTAGATCCTTTCACCCTCTACAGAACAGGGAGCCCACACTTCCTATATCCTTTCATGCCTTTCACCTGACTTTAGCCTTTGCCAGTTAACAGCAATCTTGTAACTATTGTTCTTTTTTTTTTTTTTGGTTTTTCGAGACAGGGTTTCTCTGCTTAGTCCTGGCTGTCCTGGAACTCACTTTGTAGACCAGGCTGGCCTCGAACTCAGAAATCCGCCTGCCTCTGCCTCCCAAGTGCTGGGATTAAAGGCGTGCACCACCACGCCCGGCTACTATTGTTCTTTTTAAAAAATATTTTTTCATATTTTTGCCTGTATGTATGCATACCTGTATGTATGTTTATGTATATGTGTATATATGTACATACATAGGTATGTGTATCATGTGTGTACATGGTTCCCAAGGAAGCCAAAAGAGGGGATCAGATCCTGAGACTGGAGTTACAGAGGTTAGGTGTTACCATGTTAGTGCTGAAAGTCAAATCTGGGCTCTGTTAGAGCAGCCAGTGTCCTTTATAACTAAGTCACACACACCGCCTCCCTTGCTTAAATTGTATTTGTTCATTCTCTGAGTATAAAGTCTGTTGTAGGTCTATGTATCATGTGGATAGCTCATGCCTTTGGATGCTCAGGGTCTGGGGTTACAGACAGCTGTGAGCAGCCATGTGGGTGCTGGGAGTTGCTCTAACTACTGAGCCATCTCTTCTCTTGCCCTTGTTTTGTTTTTGTAAGTCAGGGTCTCACTTGGTAGGACAGGCTAGTCTCAAATTGGCAATCCTCCAGCCTCAGCCTCCTGAGCACTGGAGTTATAGGCATGTAGTTATGGAGTGTACTACATGCCTGGCTTCACAATTTTACTGTGTATTAAAAAATAAAATACCAATGATGCTATTGATACTAAATTCTGACTTGACTTTCTAATATAAAGTCATATATCACATATGGGGGCAATCTGACCCAAAGGCCGTACCCTAACCATTGCCTAGGTTTGTAAATCAAGCAACGGCCATGCTCGCTCATTTACTATGTGGTGGCGGCTATCATGCTACAACTGCAGTTGAGTGATTGGTATGGAATCCTGCAAAGCCCCCACACAGGGAAACTGCAGGCTGCTATGTTTTCCTGCTGGCAGTGTTTCCCCTTCTTCTAATTATGCCACCACTTCTTAGCACATCTGTTTACACACATCTAATTCCCTTTTCTGTTGCTACTTGGCTTTGATTTGATGCTAATATGGAGCCACTGTAGACTCCACAAAAGGAGCAAGTAAGTTTATGATACTTCTCTCTCCAATTCCACACAATTTAGACCTGAGACAGAAGTTTGCTGAATAAATTCTACACTGAAGTAATGAAGAGAGACCAGATTGTACTGATGTTTATAATTCTATAACTCAAAATTACAATCTTTCCAGGGATTGCAGTTCTTAAACTCCACTGTGAGCCCTTGTCTCTTCTACACTGGTAGTACGTTGTAGTAGGTCAGTTTACTAGGAAGATGTTTTCCTTGAGGCATAATTTTGCTGGTTCATGTGCATATTAGCACAAGGTAGATTAAATTAGTATGATGAATGAGAGTGACTTGGTACCTTTTTCATATAGTATTTCCTTTCTCTCTCTTTTCTTTTTTTCCAATACTGGGGCTTGAACCTGGGTCCTTATGCCTGTCAGGCAGGTGTCCTGCCCCTATGTTACAGCATTTAGTGCAGTCTTCAAAAGACATGAAGAGTACAAAATACAATTTGTGGAATGCTGAAGCCTCAGCAGTTGCATTTTACTCAGGGCGAGGAGAATGAATCTACCATTACCTGGCAAGGAATGGCTCCACCCCATTCTTGCTGGACAATATTGCAAACGCCAACTAATGCAGACTCCAAGCAGGTTTTGTCATAATCATCCATGTTACTCAGTGCTTCCTAATGAATAAAAAAATACAAGTGTTTACTGTTCTCTTTGTTATTAGAAAACACAAAAGTTTCAAAGTACATATACTACAAAGGGTACTACATACTACAAAGGGGACACTGTACCTCTGGGAGCCCCAAAGCAGATTCTTTAAACAAAAACAGTGAGAGATTTTTCTCAACTATAAGGGACAATTAAATTAGCTTTCTTTCTTTTCTTTTGTGAGTACACTACCACTGTCTTCAGACACACCAGAAGAGGTATCAGATCCTGTTACAGATGGTTGTGAGCCACCATGTGGTTGCTAAGAATTGAATTCAAATACCGGGTGGTGGTGGCGCATGCCTTTAATCCCAGCACTCAGGAGGCAGAGGCAGGCAGATTTCTGAGTTTGAGACCAGCCTGGTTTACAGAGTGAGTTCCAGGAAAGCCAGCGCTACACAGAGAAACCCTGTCTCAAAAAAAAAAAACAAAAAAACCAAAAACGAAAACAAACAAGAATTGAATTCAAGACTGTTAGAAGAGCAGTCAGTGCTCTTAACTGCTGAGCCATCTCTCCATTAGCTTTCTCTCTCTCTCTCTCTCTCTCTCTTTCTTTCTTTCTTTCTTTCTTTCTTTCCTTCCTTCCTTCCTTCCTTCCTTCCTTCCTTCCTTCCTTTTTTTTTTTTTTTTTTTTGGTTTTTCAAGACAAGGTTTCTCTGTGTAGCCCTGGCTGTCCTGGAACTCACTCTGTAGACCAGGCTGGCTTTGAACTCAGAAATCTTCCTGCCTCTGCCTCCCGAGTGCTGGGATTAAAGGCGTGCACCACCACACCTGGCTTCCATTAGCTTTCTTTATGCCTTCTTCTTGTTAGGTGAGAGTATGCAGTCCCAAGCCTGTGTCTAAGTGGGCTTGAAGGAAAATACTAAATTCAAAATGAAAGCACAGCACAAAAATGACAACTGTATCAAACATTAACCACATCTTACACGCCATTCCCAGCATGCTTGCCTGACCGTCATTCCACAAGGAAAGCAAAGTGCAGAAAAACTGAGTAACTTTCTGGTGAGAGGTGGCAGAGCCTGCCATCAGAAGCCAGGCAGCCTGATGTCAGGGCTCCAGATCTTAACTGTGATTTTCCAGTTCCATATAGCAATTCTCCAGATTTAAGAACTCCAGAACATCAGAATCCTTAAGCTTAATCACTTATAAGAAGGTTTGTAAGAGCCAAGCATGCTGGTACATGTCTGTAATACCATTACTCAAGAGGCTGAGGAAGATTAAGAATTGGAGGTTTGCCTGGGTTTCATGGCAAGATCCTGTCCCAGATCCCCCTAAAGTGATCCAATACATTTAGAAAAAAATGGGGGGGGGGACACAAAAATAAGAAACGCCTTAACACAAATGTTTTCCATATTTTCTAAAGTACTTAGTGTGCCTGTGTGCAAATGTGTACGTGTGTGCATGTATGAGCCCACAGAGAGCAGGAGAGGTGTCGATTTCCTGGAACTGGGTTACAAACACTTGTAAGCCACTATTTGGGTGCTGGGAACTGAACCCTGTCCCTCTGCGAGAGCAGTGAGTGCTCCTAAGTACTCTTAGCTGCTGAGCCGTTTCTCTAGCCTTCCCCATATATCGTTTTAAGTTTAAGCTAAGTTGATCCTTGTTTCCTAACTTGCCTAACCTTCACTTAAATTGCTCAGTTTAATTCCACAAATACTGACTAATCAGTATTGACTAATGGTACCATGCTAAGCACCCCGGAAACATTGATAATTTAAAGATGTCAGAGAGTAAGTTGTTTAGCATACCACAGAAAAGCCTGGAAGACAATACCTACTGGTCAAGGTTTTAAAGTGCATCTTGGTATTTGCAAATCAGTTATTTGTCAGGATAAACATAATTTAAAATGTTTACAACAATGATTTATTTAAAAAAAAAAGGATGGGTTATTTTCCAGTTTCTTAAGTTGTGTGGGAAAGCAGAAAAGAGTGGAGTTTAAACATAAAGATGCTGGATTTTAGCATACAGAGCCCTATCTTCAGATTCCAGAAGACCAAGAGAGGAAAATACAGCAACATCCTTATCTCATGGCTCTGCCAGAGGAAAGCTAAGACCTTGTGAATCTTGTTTTGTTATAGATAGGGTGAAACAATTCCAAGTTCTAAAATCAGTATGCTATCAGAACACTGTTTTTCTCCCGGTCAGTTTGAGCTCCATCAATATCCACAACAGCTTATTCCCACGCATACCTGCAGGGTGTTGTAGTCTCTAGTAAACGGGACCATCAGCTCCCACAGCGATGAAAACACCACCAGCGCTGTGAATTCAAGTTTGTAGTTTGTGGCCATGTGTTCAAATAGCATCGTGAGGCCATGGGCAGCCAGGTGCTTCCGCTGGTATTCCTCAGACCCCTCGACAGACACAGGTCGGGTCATGGACAGGGACACATCCATTACCACCACAGTGGGCATGATGGGACAATTCTAGCACTCCCTCTCAGCACACACAGCCAGCTACACCCAGAGAAATGCTGTGGGAGAGAAATAAGGTTTTGCATAACCTGGGAAGGAAGGGTTTTTTTTTCTTATGTATATGAGTACACTGTAGCTGTCTTCAGACAGACCAGAAGAGGGCATCGGATCCCATTACAGATGGTTGTGAGCCACCATGTGGTTGCTGGGATTTGAACTCAGGACCTCTGGAAGAGCAGTCAGTGCTCTTAACCCTGGGCCATCTCTCCAGCCCTAATTTTTTTCTTAACCACAATTTAAACCACTGTCCCAGAACTATGTGGTGGTAAGCAGCACAGAATTAAAGGAGAAGGAAAGCAGAAAGCCGAGTTCACCGTGAGGGCCTCTCCTAGACACACCTACAGATTTACCAGCATAAACCAAGGACATTCCGTTCCATTCATTAAGCTCCCTGACTCCATACTTTCCACTTTACACAACTTAATTCAATAAATACTCCTACTTCAACTCTGAACAATTTACTGAAGAATAATCTAGCCAGTATATGGTATGCACTACCTGACAACTGATAACTTTTTTGCCAGTGTCTTGATGAATATTGTTTCATCAATTTAAAGTGAAATAAGATTCAGTATGGAGAAAACATATCTTCTTTTCTCAAGAATAAAGTTCCCAGATACTCAGATCTGCTCATGTGGGTTGAGACTGTTGGTCCTATATTAATCTGCAGATTCAATAAAATTTTATAGAGCTATAAATAAAGGACACAGATTATATATAAAGAATGAGTAAAAAAAATGCACTTCACAATATGCATATGTGTATGTCTGTACAGAGTACATGAGAATTCATAAAAATCACATTGTAGGCCAGGCAAGGTAGCATATGCCTTTAATCCAAGTATCTGAGACACAGATTTGTGAATTCAAGGCCAGTTTGGATTTCATAGTGAGTTAGTTCTAAGATAGCCAAGGCTATATAGTAAGACTTTATCTCAAAAAACAGACATGCTTGTAATCTCAGCCCTAGGGAGGTGGATACAGTCATCCCAAGGTCATTCATAGTTATGTAAGGTGTTTGAGGCCACTCTGAGCTATATGAAACCCTGTCTCAAAGGCCCAAAATAGGAAAAAGAAAAATCGCACTGCACACATTGTATAGAATTAGGGCAGACACAACAGTTTCAAAATGTTTAACAACAGGCAGACTGCCCTTAAGTACAGGTCCAACTATAGATGTGTGACATGCTACAATTCCTTTGGTAAGTAGGTTGTTGGGAACTCAGCACGTACTAGTTCATGGCAACAATGTTATATGTAATAGAGGGATTCAGTTCAAACAGGAAAAGCCCTTTTTTTACCACATACTGGCCATAGATACATCTCACATATTGTAACATCTCATGTATCCAATACCAGAAGTTAATCCAGAGAAAAAAGTTTTACTTTTCAGACTCTCTTAGCAGTCCCAAATTTTAGACAGTAGGAAAGAAAATTTCATTTTTTTTTATTCAGTGTATGTGTCTGTGTGAGTACCTGCCACACATGAACAGGTGCCCTCAGAGGCCAGAAGAGGGCGTTAGAGTCCCTAGAGGTGGTTATGAGCTGCTTAATGTGGGTGCTGAGACCCTAACTCAGGGTCTCCAGAAGTAAGTGCTCTTAGCCGGGCGTGGTGGCGCGTGCCTTTAATCCCAGCACTCGGGAGGCAGAGGCAGGTGGATTTCTGAGTTCGAGGTCAGCCTGGTCTACAAAGTGAGTTCCAGGACAGCCAGGGCTATACAGAGAAACCCTGTCTTGAAAAACCAAAAAAAAAAAAAAAAAAAAAAAAGTAAGTGCTCTTAACCACTGAACCACTCCAGCCCCTAAGGAAAAATTAAATTAAATATGTACCCCTCTCTCTGCCTCATTAAACAATGTGTTAAACATATTCACTCTTCTGGGAGATGACATGACCTCACTGCCCCTGCCATCCCCCACCCCCAAGCATTAATGCCCTGTTTTGCTACATACTAGCATTTTTCTAAGTCCATGCTGCCTAGGAAAAATGAGTTCAAAACTGTATTAAATGAGGTCACTAAGGGCAAGGATCACAATAAGACTTTGCTTCCTGCCAGGCAGTGGTGGCGCACACCTTTGATCCCAGCACTTGGGAGGCAGAAGCAGGCGGATTTCTGAGTTCAAGGCCAGCCTGGTCTACAGAGTGAGTTCCAGGACAGCCAGGGCTACACAGAGAAACCCTGTCCCGAAAAACCAAAAACAAAAAACTTTGCTTCCTAATGTCTACTCAGGTTTACATCTGGCACACAGCAGGTGCCCAACAAAATCTCAACATAACCAATGAACTACCCCTAATCACAACATACATTAATTAATTCGTTAGGAAAATACATTATAAATTTTAACTCTGTACACAGAAATACTTCCTTTCTTATTTAAGCAGAGACTCCGGGGACTCCTGCACTTCTGCTCAGGGTAGTTTATCCAGCTCTTGTGGGTCACATTTATGCATGGAAGCCTTTATGGTTTTTAAAAGCTGAAGATCATGCCCTCACCTCTTAAGAGATTGGGAAACAGTTTTCTGGATCAAGTATCAACAAGCACTTCCAGTCCATGAAATTGCTGCTAGCACTGCAATGGGTGACCGCAGCTGTCAGTCTGGCCTTCTCTGAAGACACCTGGGAAGCTGGCTCTTTCTCCTGACCGATGCATTTGTGTCAGGTCCCAAGTGCACTTCCTCAGCCGTGGCCGACTTATGGCAATCCAATTTTGTTTTCGGGTTGTAAGCACTGGGATAAACGAAAGAATGAACGTCCCTGGAGGCTGTTTCACTCAAGTAGTCTGGGCCTAGTCACAAAACTGAAAAATAAAAGATTGCTCATTAGTAGATAACATGATGTGTTTCTCACTTAGATTGACTCTGATCACGTTTCCCCACACCGCCCTCAAAAGGTACCATTTTACCCACAATGTTTCGGATAACTAAGGGTTTTCTTTCTCCCGGACTGTCTACTCCTAATGATACATCCTTGCTACCTGACTGCTCTAAAAACCATCGATTACATTTATAGTTCTACCCTGAAGGGGATAATTAGCCCATTCATAGCAATTTGACTCTCAGGAACCTCTCAAAGCTCCACTTCAGTTTCTAAGTGCAGACACGTCGGCTTTTCTGTCACTCTGACTTGCCCTAAGGGTCCCTCTAAATTCTCAGATGATTAATATCTGAATGGGTAGCCTGAAATGCAGCAGAGTTCACTTAAGATTGCAACTGAAGAATAGACTTTTACCTTGAAAACGATCCCAAAATATTTGTTGTATGGAACTCTCGGGGAAAGAGGGGACAGAAGGCTCAGGGCCCAGGGACGGAAGTCTCTCAGGGACGGAAGGAACATGGCTCCAAGCGCGGAATCCCGAGGCTTACAAGACCCGCGCTGAAGACCTGGGCCACACAGAGGACAGGCCGGTCGCAGGCCCTGGAGCCAGCGCCCTGAGACGGCCACCCTACGCGGGCCGCAGAGAAGGTCCGCCGCCCGCCCTGTGTTGTTCCTTCCACTCCTTCCCCTGTAATCCCAACCGCCATCGAAACACAGCCCTCAACAGGCAGATTCCCTGACTTACCCGGAGCCCATCTTCAGCTTCCGTCCGTCCGCTTAAACCTTCCGTCCGCGCGCCATAGCCGGAACTTAAGGGCCGCGCGACATAAGGGAACCGGAGGCAGCGAATAGCGTGGGCTGGGCGGGGCTTCCAGCCCACGGGCGCTGGGCTGTGGCTCGCCCCGGACACTAGGGGGTGCTCCTCCTCTGTCTCTTGCCCACGGAGCCCCAATTTCCTTCCAGGCTGAGCCTTGCCTTCTCCCATTCTGTGTGCCTCCCTCCATTTATCTCTGCTTTGCCTTCTTATTAACCTGTAGACCCTTGGCCAGTGTCTAACTCACATTTCTGTCACTGCTTTTCTTCTTTAGAATTCTCAGTCACATCCACAGAACAGTAGGTTGCTCTTCCTACTCTTAAAAACTGTAATCCCCGGCTGAGTGCTCAGTCTGTAAGCATCTGGCTGCCCTGAGCCTAATTTGCATTGAGATCTTCGTACCCTGTTATTTCCCTACCCTGACTTTGAGGCCGGCAGAAGCGTGACTCAGTTATTGCTTCTGTGCCTGAGGTGTGCTGAGGGCTTTGCTTTTAGGAGTTCATGTAAGGCTTTAAGGGTCTCTGCCTGCTTCTCTCCACCAGGAGTCCCTAGCATATATATATATATATATATATATATATGTGTGGCCCAGGTCTTCAGCGCGGGTCTTGTAAGCCTCGGGATTCCGCGCTTGGAGCCATGTATATATATATATATATATATATATATATATATATATATATATATATGCCCCAGGGAGTTCCTTGGTGGGGATGGGAGGGTGAGGTGGGCAAAAGGTGATTTGCTAACCCTGTGGGCTGTAAGGACCCAGAGAATGTCAGTTAGTAGAAGGCCTCGACAGATGCCAACAGATCGCTGGGTAGTTATGGTTCGGATGCCAACAGATCACTGGGTAGTTATGGTTCAAAGACCAATACTTCACAGCAGCAATTACAAGTGAGAACACAGAGCTCCCTAGAAAGCCTTAGGCATCTGGCTTTAAGCTTATGGGTTGCAAGCAGGATAAGGAAGGGAAACTCTTAGAACTGAATTATCACAACTTACTCTGTGGGAGAGCGTGTTTGTTCTTTGCTGTTTCCTCTTTCTATTAAAGGTGGCAGAGAAAGCCAACACTAGGCTCTGGGAAACCAATATCAAGGCCCCATAGCCTGTAGACTTAGCTCCTGTTTGCTTCAGGACATCTTTCCCCAACCAGGCTAGTTTCAATAGTTCAAAGACCTTGCTATGTTTGAACAGGTATGGGGCTCTAGGTAAGTAAGACTATATATATATATATATATATATATATATATATATATATATATATATATATATATAACCTGATTACTTAGCCGTAATGGGAGAGATCTGGCCAAGACTATGCAGACAGAGGAGTTATCTGTCGAGATGCTCTACTGTGGTGATGATTCAGCCATGGCTTGCTGTTCTAGGCCAGCTTAGATACATGGTTTGGTTTATGACCTTAAAGACTAAAACTTAAGTTTATTAATTTGCTCATTATTAATGATCTGATAAGTGTTCAGATTTATTGTTGTTTGTTGTTGTCCTGGTTCTGCTGAACAGCTGGCTTTTAGGTGACTTAGAAAGGAATAAGTCATTTGTTAAAACTGATGATAAAAGACAGAACCATCGAGAGGGGACCTCATGATCGGCTCCGAATCAGAAGGTTGTTCAATGATGATAAAATCAGAACATCGATGACAAGAGACAGAGTAATTCGAAGGAGATGGCTTTCAAGCCTTAACTGACTGATAAGTCTCTTTCCCATCCAAAGGGTCCCCAGTGTTTACATGTTCCCACACGTACTTTAATATTGCTTTGTAATATCTCACCTTTTAGTTCCTGACTTAAAACAGTGAACTGCTGTGACACAGGCTTTGAAAAGGTGGAGTGGTTTGGTCATAGTGTGCTTGTAAAATGGAGGTTAGTGACAAATGTGAGCCCCTCTCAGGGGTTCACAGGGAGTTCTAGAGATACCCAGTTTTCTGGGGGCACTTGTTAAAAATGTCGTTTCCTGTGCCTCGTGAACTGAACTGGAATTTTATGGTTTGTTGAGTAAGTCCCCAAGATGAGATTTTCATCCACACACAGGAAGGGTAAGTAGTGAATACAGAAAAAGTAGAAAGAGAGGAAGGGGGGAGCCGTGGGCTCATTTCCCATTTCCAGTCTTCCCCCACTCTAACATCGGTGCTGGCCCTAGCCCTCACCATTCTTCCCGCTGCATCAAGCCTGGCCCTGACCAACTCTTAATTCTTGCCCAAGCTCCACCTTCTCCCTTTCTGCCCTACCAGTTCTTCATCACACTGTTTCCACCGAAGTAGAAGTCCAGGGAAGTCTGAAATATGACCTTCTCTTAAAACAACAACAAAATAAAAATGTCAAGAACTTTTCTGGAGGTCGAGATGTAGCTCATGGTAGAGTGCTTGCTTGCTTGGTGTGCTTAGAGTCCTGGGTCCCATGCCTCGCATGAATAGGGCTTGGTGGTACTCTCCTGCAATCCCAGCACTCAGGAAGTAAAGGCAAGAAGATCAGAAATTCAACTACAGATGGACTTCATTAATTTCAGAGACAGCCTGTCTGGTCTACATGAAACCCCAGCTTGGTGCTGCACACACCTTTAATCCCAGCACCTGGGAGACAGAACACACAGAGTCTGGTTTCCAGGATGGTCTAATTTACATGTTGAGTTTAGGTTATCCAGGGCTACATAGTGAGACCCCCTCCCCCAGACCCCATCAAAAGGAAAAGACCACAGAGAAACACACACAAAGATGGAGGAATGGCAGAGCAAATCCCCCATCACCAGCCAACTGTGTTAACTCAAATCTTCAATTTTATTTCATTTACAGTCTACTTCTTCCCAGCATAATATTTTGGCAGCGATCCCAGACAGCTAACATTTTATCCAGAAACATTTTGATATATAGCTCTAGCAATAAGAATTACGTCTGGCCGAGCAGTAGTGTTGCACGTCTTTAATCCCAGCACTTAGGAGGCAGAGGCAGGCAAATTTCTGAGTTTGAGGCCAGCCTGGTCTGCAGAGTGAGTTCCAGGACAGCCAGGGCTATACAGAGAAATCCTGTCTCAGAAAAAAAGAGAATTGTGTCTGTTTTATCATTTTCATGTGTACATGAGTGTATGCTGAGTATTCATGAATATATGTTCTTATGAGTGCATGTGGGACTGAAGCCCAAGGGTGATGTCAGGAATCTTCCTCGGTCACTCTCCACCTTATTCTTTTTGAGGCATAGTCTCTCAGTCAAGCACAGAGCTCCCAATTTGGCATACCAGCCAGGCAGTTTGCTCAAGAAAACCCATCTCTATCTTACAGAGGAGAGACAGGCTGCAGAGACTCGCAGAGTGTGTCAGATATGTTGGGACTGGAGTTGCAGGTGGTGATGGCCTGCCATCTGCAAGAATAGCCAGTGCTCTTAACTGCTGAGCCATCCCTCCAAATTCCCCCACACAAGAACTTTTTCATTAAAAAATTTTATACTTACACTGCTGCTATCAAATTTAAAATAATTAACAATAAACTTTTACTACCCTCCACTTAGCTTCCAGATATCCAGTAATCTCATGCGCTCCACCTTTTAAATGTTTTGTTTCTTTGGATCATTGAAATCTAACATTGAAATCTTGGCGTGCATGATGTATGTACATATGTGGAGTGTACATGTCCGAAGGCCAGAGGTTGACCTGGGATGTCTTCCTCGGTTTCTCTCCATGTAATGTTTTTGTGATGGCGTGGCTCACTGAGCCTAGAGCTCACTACCTGGCAAGACCGGCTGAGTAAGACATTTACCCATCTCTCCAGTTCTGGAGTCACAGACTTGTGTTATCACATTGTATTTTTTTTTTTAAAGATTTATTTTATTTTATGTAAGTACACTGTAGCTGTCCTCAGACACTCCAGAAGAGGGAGCCAGATCTCGTTACGGATGGTTGTGAGCCACCATGTGGTTGCTGGGATCTGAACTTATCACCTTCGGAAGAGCAGTCGGATGCTCTTACCTGCTGAGCCATCTCACCAGCCCCCACATTGTATTTTATATTGGTGATGGAGATCCAAGTCTGTGTCGTCATGTTTGTGCACAAACACATCACAGCCATCCACCCAGCCCCCAAACCTGGAAATTACTGCTATGCCTCTGAAGACTCTTAACGCCAGGCTCTGCCTCTGTGTCCCTTTTCCCCAGCAGTGTGCTTCACGAAGAGACTGTGGCCTCTTTCTTTAATTGCTCTCAATCCTCTTTCAGTCTTTCTCGGAGCATTTGAGAAAGTGACAAAGCTTCTCTCTATTCTAAAGCCACAGACAGGCTCACTGAACAAAGAGACGCTTTTATACATTTCCAGTTGCAGTGAACTTCTTTATTTCCGCAAACAGGACCTTGCCTTATCCAAGACCGGACAAACCACGCCCCCATCACCGGACAAGCCCCGCCCCTGCCAGGTTCATGTGATGCTAGATATAGAAAGAAGACAGGCAGAAAGTAAAGGGGTCCTTGAGGGGGCGGAGGAAAATTGGAGATTGCCACATTTCTGTAAGAAAAAGAACTGAATCTCTTTCCTCAGGACATTCTGTTTTTTTTTTTTTTTTTTTTTTTTTTTTTTAAGTATCTTAAAGTCTCCACTTTGTAAAGGTCCTTATGATCTTGGCTCCTCTTCACCTAGTTACTCTGGCTACTCAGTCTTGTGAAACCTTAGTAGCATCTTTTTTTTTGTTTCTTTTCCCCGAGACAGGGTTTCTCTGTATAGCCCTGGCTGTCCTGGAACTCACTCTGTAGACCTGGCTGGCCTCAAACTCAGAAATCTGCCTGCCTCTGCCTCCCAAGTGCTGGGATTAAAGTTATGCGCCACCACTGCCCAACTCCTTAATAGCATCTTTAAAAAGTACATACAGCAAAATAAGGAGCCATGGGCTCAGGGGAGAAGAGCCCGGGCTGCTCTTCTGGAGGACTAAGGGTCAGTTCCCAGCACTCTCCTTGCGCAGCTCACAACCTCCTGTGTATGCAGCATCCCACACCCATCAATCGCTAATTAAGAAAATGCCCTACAGGCTTGCCTACAGCTAGATCTTATGGAGGCATTTTCTCAGTTGGGCCCCCCTCATGATTCTAGTTTGTGTCAAGTTGACATAAAAGTAGCCAGCACACCGTGTTTTTACATTTTAGTTTTTGTAGGTTAGTGAGATGATAGGTAAAAGGCTCTTGTCATTAAGGCCAGAAACCTGAGTCCAGTCCTAGGAACCCTGTGGTGAAAGGAGAGAACAGACTCCCACGAGTCGTCCTCTGACCTTCACAGATACACTGTGACACTCTTGTGTCACAAACAAATTAATACATGCAATATTAAAAATTTAACATTTTATTTACTTATTTAAATTTATGTAGGTGTAATTATGTGTATATATCTCTGGGTGTGGGTACATGTATGTGCCACAAAGTCCAGAGGAGATGCCCATGGAGCTAGGGTTACAGGTACTTGATAACCAGCTACAGCATAGTTGCTTACAAATGAACTCAGGTATCTGTGAAAGTAGAGCTCACTTTAAACCGATGAGCCATTTCTCCATCCCCATTTAAAATCCTTACACACAATAACATAAAACTAAAAAGCTACAGGTTGGAGGCTGTGCAGTTACAGTGCCTGACTAACATGCGTACATTTCCATGGCTCTTCTCACTGTAGTGTGGAGCAATCCTGCGGGGACTCTTGCCTTCCTGGTCCTAGGAGCCAGGAGCCCGAGGATACAAGGCTCCAGGAGACTCATTCTTGGTCAGACTTTACTAGCGGTTACACAGGGCCCCGTGAAAAAGTCCCTCAATACTTCTGAGAGGTTGGCACTGGAGCATCTCTCAGTCTGCCATTCATTCTCTGGGCAGCCACATTCCTGGGAATCTCCACTAATACCTGCTACAGCTGGTAGAAGGAATTCTTCTTGCCCAGGTCTGAAGGCATCTGAATTGTAGTTCTTGATGAATTGTGTCCACTCTCCACGGGAAAATTAATTGATTACGCAATTGGATTTTGTCTTACTTTTCTATTGCTGCGAAGACACCATGACTTATAAAAGAGTTTATTGGGGGCTTACAGTTCCAGAGGGTTGGTTAGAGTCCATGACAATCATGGCAGGGACCATAGCAGCAGGAAGGCAGGCAGGCATGGTTCTGGAGCAGTAGCTGAGAGCATAGATCCATAGGTAAGAGACAGGGGTGGGGGTGAGGGGTGGGGGTGGGGTGGGGGAGGGGCCTGGAAATGTTATTGGCTTTTTAAACCTTAAAGCTCCACCCCCTGACTCAGTGACACACATCCTCCAACAAGGCCACACCTTTTAATCCTTCCTAAACAATTCCACCAACTGAGGACCAAGCATTCAAATACATGAGCCTATGGGGGCCACTCTCATTCAAATCACAGTAGCAATTCCTGAGGTAGGCTCAGAAATAGGTAACTAACCCTGTGTACAAACCCTCCACATCAGATCCTTCCTTTGTTCTAGCAGAGGGTAGGAAAGGACAAGGACACCCCCCCCCCCCCGTGTTATCCTGCCAAGCCTTGAAGCCCCAGCTTCTCTAGCCGGTGAGATTACAGTGAGTTTATTGTGAGGGTCAGAGCCCTTGTCTGTCCTGCCACCCTGTTCCAGAGGAGAGGATAAAATGTATCTGTAGAGAAGGTGGATGAACTTCCCTCTCTCAGAGGTGCTGTCTTTCTCTGCCCACTGAAAGCCCATTAAGTCTTTGAGCATCATTCCTCTGTGTAGGTAAGGCCTCTGAGCCCTACCTCAGCCTTCCACATCCTATGATAACTTTTGGTTTTTTTTGGGGGGGGGATAGGTTATCACTATGTGACCCAGGTTGGCCTTTAACTCAATGTGCAACCAAGGCTGACTTCAAACTCCTGATCTTCCTGCTTTCACCTCCCTAGTTCTGGAATTATAGGTGCGCACCTGGATGGATATACTTTTTTTTTTTCAGTCTCAAATCAATATATTGAGCGGCAGGCATTGTTCTGAGCTCTGGGGATTCAGCAAAAGACAAAACAGTCGAGGTCCTGTCCTCTTAGAGCTCCTGGGTCATTAAGAGAGTCAGAGGCAGGCATTGATCAGACTCACAAGTATACAATACACAGAGTTGTCATGATGTCTGTGTGGGGATCTGCTGCGCTCTGACATCTGTCTACAGTCCCAGCAGCTGGTAGCCTATGGCCCCTATAAGCAAAGCAATACAACTGCAGCGCCAGGCACTGTTAACACGCCTTACATAGTAAGTGCTCCATTCTCAGGACAACTCTGTCAATCCGGTAGTGTCAATATCTCCCTCCTCCTACAGACCGGAGTGCTACGCACTTATATCTCTGCTCAGAGAAGTCAGTCTGGGCTCTCAGGACTAGTGCGCATGATGCTTGCATTCCTAGGTGAACTGCAAACTCTCCTTCGTTCCACTGAATTTCAGAAGGTGCTTCAATTTCATGAGGATAGGACAAAGGAACTAGAGTCATTTCTATCAAGTAAAATGTGGGTTAGATACTAGCAAGAAGTGGTTAACATTAAGGATACGAGAGAAAGAGATCTTTCTTTCTTTTTTTTTCTTTTTTTGGGGGGGTGGGGTTCGAGACAGGGTTTCTCTGTGTAACCCTGACTGTCTTGGAACTCACTCTGTAGACCAGGCTGGCCTCGAACTCAGAAATCCGCCTGCCTCTGCCTCCTGAGTGCTGGGATTAAAGGCGATCGACACCACGCCCCGGCGAAAGGGATCTTTTTCTCTGGATGCTCTGCACTACGTAAATAACACTTTAAAACAGAAGAAAAGATAACTCACATTGTCAATTGTGTTCCCTTCTCATCTCTGGGGGCCAGCCAGACAGAACGTTGAAGAAAGGAAAAGGAAATGAACCTGGTTCTGCTGGACACAAAGCATAAAAGTAAAACCAGGTGTCGCTGCGGGACAGAGGTCGATCTCGCTCTTCCACCAGCTGTGGTGCCCTGCAGGGTTTGGCAGAGGAAGCAAATTACCTGTCTTTTTTCTAGGATACTCGGGATGACATGCGGCAGACGCGAGGCTGGGAGAGATTACCTGCTATGTCAGATTAAAGCAGCAGCCACTCATGTACACGCGGGAAACAAGGAAAGGAGGGGCAGGCAGCTAGTAAGCACTAGACAGAGTTAGAGGAGCAGGCACACCTGTTCTCTCAGCGTCTCAGATTCATCTAACTCTGTTAGTGCTTGACACAGCTGCAGGGCACAGGACCCAAACTGCCACGGTGATCGGTGATGTGTTTATAAAAAGATAAAGCAAGGAGGGGATATATTTAGTGGAAGCGTAGTCAGGTGTGAGGGAAGGGGGTGCCTCCGCAGGCCCATGCTGAGGCATCCCTTCCCGAGACGGGACCAGCCACACGACACTGGTTTAGTACAGAATAGAGTTTATTCAGGGCTTCGGGAGGGGAGTTAAGAGGGTAGTAGAGGTGGAGAAAGGGAGGGGAGAGGGGAAAGGGAGAGAGAAAGGAAGAGAGAAGAGGAATAGATAAGTAGAGACCAGCCATGAGCACGTGGGGTGGAAAGGGGAAAGAAGAGGACAGAGAGTGAGCAGGAAGGTAAGAGCAAGAGAGAGCGGAGGGGGCAAGCAGCTCCTTTTATGGTGAGTCAGGCATCCCTGGCTGTTGCCAGGTAACTGTGGGGTGGAGCTTAAGCAAAATGCTAACAAGGCTAGAGGTTTAAGAGGCCCAGGAGGAGCCAACATCTTCAGTACCTTGTGATGTCCCAGCGTGATTCCCTAAGGGTTTTCTTTTGGCTTAATAAAATACATTCCAAAATGCTTTCACATTTGCTGAATATTTTCCTCCCAGGCCCTCAATTTCAACTTGATTTTCATACTCACCCTACATCTAGGTGGAATGGGTGTTACTGTCTCCACGTTTCACTTATGGTTAAACTCCCACGGTAGCTAGTGGAGCCTGGTGCTGATGATGTCTCTTGATCGCTTAAGCCCTACGTACTTTCTCTTGGTTTCTCAGAGCTTTCTGCTTCCGTCCATGTCTTCCCTCCCGTCTAAGTATGGAAGCCCCTAAATGGCCTAGAATTCCTATAGCTTAGTTGCAAATTTGAGAAGTTCCCCCACTGACTCTGGTGGAGGCGGTCCCATGAAGAGTCTATTCTGTGTCCCTGGTGAAAAGTCTACCCCCTTGGGTTTGTTATGGGGCCCAGAACTTGTACAATGCACCATAAGCTTCTTAGAGGAGGCGGGTATTAGGCAGGATTGGATATGTGTCCCCTGACATGCCCTTCATACCCTTGAATTAGGATTCCTAAGGGAGCTGGCAGGAGGAGAATGGGGTGTTCGCTTTGGTTCCACTTCAGAGCTACTCTTCGAGACCCCGGATTCTGACAAGTTTCCCGAACTTGGAAGACACAGATGTCGAGGTCTGAAGGTAAATGACGTGTTTAGGAAGGAGGGTTCAGCCAGGTGGGCTGCATTCCACCAGGGGCAGGGTGCTGGGGGAAGATGGGAGAGGTTAGGGTAACCAAGGGCAAAGGAGGAAGCTCACTTATTCCTTACTCCTTTGATGGTTCTGCTCTGATATTCTAGGCCGGCACATTGGCCCTCCCAGTAAGTGTGGTTTACAGAAAGCCTGGGAGACTTGCTGGAGGCTCCTGTCTGGATCCCTTAGAGCTGTGTGAAGTTAAATGAAGGACACCTGTTCTCCTCTCAGTGTCTCTGTGCCTCACCCGGGAGTTGTACTGGAGAGATCTATGTGTTACTCGGTCCACTCCTGAGATATTACTATCCTATGCAAAACCAGGCATTTCTAAATAATTGTTGTATAATACCTTTGGACATGGAAATTTAATGGATATTTGCCAAATCTGGGCCTCAAGGCTCTTTATAAAACAAGGGTTCTTCGAGGGTCTTTCCTCCTGCATCTATAAAGCTAAATACCAGGGACTCCGAGTCTGTCTAATGCTTTTTCATAGACTTTATGTGTGTGTTTAGTCTTTTAGAATTCCTGTAACTCAATGTCATTACTATTTATATGGGTGTTATTCATACAAATAAATCAAATTTAAATGTGCTGGGATATAGTTCAGTTGGTAGAGTGCTCACCTAGCATACATAAAGTTCTGGGTTCAATTCCCAGACATTGCACAAAGTCGACATGGTGGCACGTGCTTATCCCAACAGCTGGGAGATGAAGGCAGGAGGATGAAAGGTTCTAGGTCATCCTTGCCTGCATATTGTATTCAAAGCCAGCCTGGGCTACATGAAACTCTGTCTCAAAAATTTACATCTAGATTATTACAGCATACACATGGTAACACAATCTAGTCAAATGTACATTGAAAATGAAGTCCTCCCTGACCAGTGCTCCTCAGTTTCCCTTCCCCAGACATCCTTACAGAGTTGGGTTTTGCATAACCAACAACACCCATGCCATGGTGGAGGCAGTAAGGTTAGCCTGCTTAGACAACACAGCGGGTAGGCAGTAGAGCTGAGAGTCCTGGCCTTTGCCTCCATTTCTCATTTTCCTTCTACCAAGCCATACCATTCAATAAGAAGCCCCATGTCCTCTCTGGATGAGACAGTACAAGAATTTTAAAAGAGTCTAAAACAAACCCTAGCTCCCAACAGCAAAAACTAACCCACGTGAGCAGGCGGAGTCTCACTTGGCTAATGTCCTCAGAGACACCATCCCCACTGCTTTCTCTTGCTATCTATACTTTAAAAGCATGCCTCTCCAGCTCCTTGTTGCCTTTGAGAAGCTGAGATTTGTGGTCTGGGCCTAAGTTATGGATTACTGAGCTCCCAGCAACCTGGGCTTGGGCCTGAGGGGTGCAGGGAGAGCCAGGAAAGACTCAGAGAATCCACAAAGCCCCCCAGGACTCACTCAGAAACTTGAACTTCTGGCATGTCCACAGGATACTGTCTCCTGAGAGCAGGAATTGCACCCTGGAGTGGCGGGAAGGATTGGTTAGCTTCCTCAGAACAAGGTCTCAGACCTGACTGATGCTTTGTGTCCCTGGGACCGCCATCATTCTACCTTTCTAGATAAGAGAGTCCTAGATCTCAGAAGAAGGCAAATAACTCCTCTTTCCCTCTAGGTTTGGGGATACCCCCAGGCTGGGCTTCATGGAGAAATCTTTCCTGATTACTAACATGAATCCCAGTGCAGCCTCCACCTCTCCCTGGACAGGATGAGAGGCCAACTGTAACCAGACCTAACTGGCCATCATGGGGAAACTGATCAGGATGGGGACACAGGAGAGGCGGTTACTCCGACCAAAGAGGCTTCATTGGAGTCGCCTTCTTTTCCTCCTGGGAATGTTGATCATTGGTTCTACTTATCAGCACCTGAGGAGACCCCAGAATCCCCCCTCAATGTGGACAAAGGTCTCCCCACAGCAGCCTATTAAACTGGCCATCAGGGACCTCCCCAACGACGACATGACAGTGGCAGACAGTGACCCTCCAGAAGCTAGTTCTGAAGTGGAGGATGGGATGCTAGCAGCCCAAGACACAGTGATCATGGATGAAGCAGCACCTAGCATAGCAATGGAGGACACCCCCAATCCACCCAGAACAACCAAGATCCCTCCAACATCACTAAAGAACAATTATAGTCCTACAACAGCTGGCACAAGAAGACAAAAAGAAAACATCCCACCCACACCTAGCGGAGCACCAAGTCACTTCATCTCAACTTCAGGCAGACAGAGGGTGAAAAGCTATATCCCAAAACCCAGGGGAGAAAGGAAGAACTCCAGCCCAACTCACGCCAGGGAAAAAGGAAGGACGCATACCCCACCCCCAGCAGGTGCACCTCGTACCATCAGCCCCACATCAGCAGAGAGAGACAGTGAAACCATGGCAACCTATAGGCTGTTGGAGCCCAGATTTGAGAGAACAGCAGGAGAAACCACAGCAGCTTCTCTCAAGAGAATGGTTCTGAACACCCCGACTTTCTTAACACGTGAAGTAGAAACAAACCTCGTGACTTCTTCAAGTTTGGTGGGAAAGAACACCCTGGGAAGTCTTAGAAGAGGGGAAAGAAACAGCTCTACCACTTCCCAGGGGGCAGTCCTGCAGCACACCCCTGCCACCTCTGAGGAGCAAATGACAGTAAGCACCAGGATGGGCAGCATCCCAGCAACCATCGAAGGTTCTACTGCTGCCCGGAGAATTAGCAATCCCTTGTCCAGAACCAGTGCACCAGCCCTTAGAATTGCCTCGGCCACCAACAGGGAAAAGAGACCTTCCACAGCACACAGCACCCTCGTAACTCCCAAAGGCAAGGCAACCGTGAGCACACAGGTCCACCGCTGTGTGGTTGTGGAGCCAGCCCCAGCTGTACCCATGACCCCATCTCCAGGCGTGACCAGCATCCTGTTCCCAGAGACACCTAGTTCCGGTCCCTCGGCTTTGCCACCGGGCTGGCCAAATCTCCACCCCAAGGCGGAGTATCCCCCAGACCTGTTCAGTGTGGAGGATCGACGACAGGGCTGGGTGATCCTACACATCTTTGGCATGATGTATGTGTTCGTGGCCTTGGCCATCGTGTGCGACGAGTACTTTGTCCCAGCCTTGGGAGTCATCACAGATAAGCTGCAGATCTCCGAGGATGTGGCAGGGGCCACGTTCATGGCTGCCGGGGGCTCGGCCCCCGAGCTCTTCACCTCTCTCATCGGTGTCTTTATCTCCCACAGCAATGTGGGTATTGGTACCATCGTGGGCTCTGCTGTGTTCAACATCCTTTTTGTTATCGGCACCTGTGCCCTCTTCTCCCGGGAGATCCTCAACCTCACCTGGTGGCCCCTGTTCCGAGACGTCTCCTTCTACATCCTTGACTTGTCTATGCTCATAGTCTTCTTCTTGGATAGTCTCATTGCCTGGTGGGAGAGCCTGCTGCTGCTGCTGGCCTACGCTCTCTATGTGTTCACCATGAAGTGGAACAAGCAGATCGAGCTCTGGGTGAAAGAGCAGCTTAGCAGGAGACCAGTAGCCAAAGTCATGGCCCTGGGAGACCTCAGCAAGGTAAGGCAGTCCAGTTCCAGTTTTCCCAGGCCTCTTTGTTGTGTAAGGGCAGGAGGAAGCTCAGGACTAAAGGAAAAGCAGAGAGCAAGACTGCACGAGGCAGCTGCTCCCTTCCCCTGGCTGTTTATTCCCAGCATGCCTGTGCTCTGCCATCAGAACCTGTGACCTTGGCTCTACCCCCAACCATCCTATACAGGTCATTGTTAGGATCCTTATTCTTCAGGAAAGAAATTGAAGCTGGAGGAGAAGTTAAAGCATTCATCGAGGGTCACATGGCCAGCAGGCAGTGGAATCATGATTTCAATCCAGCTCAGACTGATAGGTGTCTGGAAATGCCATTTGAATCGGCTTTGGAGGAAGAAGAGAGAGATAGCGGGGTGGTGGTGGGGATGCTAATCTCTTCCTAGTTCAGAGTTAGGGAGTTCAGAGTTTAAGCGGCCTCATTATTTTCAAGTATGATTGTTCACAGGATGGACTTGAAAAGAGTGTGGTTTAGGTGGAGTCTGGGGAGGGAAGGGGTTTTTCCCATTTAATATTGGAGATGAGGGGAGCCCCACTCACTCACTGACAAGCCAGCCCCCCCCCCCAGGCAGAGCCTTCAATACGTACTGGAGACCTGATATCAGACATGCCAGTGCTGGGACTTCTCTGCACCCCGTCCCCTCCGGGGGGGGGGGGAACTTTCCTGCTTAAATTCATTGGATGGTTCAGTGACTTGAAAGATGACATCATATTGAGGAGGTGACCCCTGAAAGCAAATCCCAAAGAGGAACCAGTATCTTTCCTGTTCCTGGAGGGTGAGTTTGGGTAAAGGTTGGCTCATAGCTTTTAGTGGGAGCAGAACCTTTCGTGCAAAGAGCATAGGATTTAGCTACTTAATCCCTAGCGGTTTTGATGAGTGGACAGGTCGTCTACCAACCTCTGCAGCAGGAGGCAAGGGATTGCACTGCTTCTTTTAGAATTTTTGAAGTAACATAGTGTTTTGGTCAGAGCATGAACCCAAAAGCCAGGGCCCCTGAGTTCTAATCTGATGCTGCTTTTCAATTAATGGTAGGACCTGAGCAGGTCTCTTCTTGACCCTTTCCCAGTCTCTAGGGTAAATGATAGAGTCCACTTCATTATTAAATTGTCTAACTCTGACTTCTATGATAACGTCTGAGTCCAGATGAGTCCCGTTCTGGCAAGCCTGGCACAGTGGTCATTCCTCCATAGGTCATTTACACAGGGCACAGACAGGGGGAAAGTCCTGCCTGGGGTCACAGTGCTGGCTGGGTCAGAACTACCGTCTGACTCTCTAATCCCCACTGTTTCCTGTTAGGCTGCTCCTCTAGGAAGCCCCAGGCTTAGAGAGAGGGTGACTCCTTGCTGCGTAATTCAAGCTGAGGAAGCAGGAACCTCTGTGGACAGGCCTCCTTATGGAGTCCTGGCTTCTCTGAGAAAATTCCTATGTGTATCAGGGCAACAGTGTTCAAACTCCCCCTGACCTGCCTCCTGGTTCTTTGTAATGATTCTGCTTTCCTTGAAACACAACACACTCTGAAATTACTGCTGCACCCGAGCAAGCCATCAAAGCAAAGCTTGCTGAGTGAGTGAGGGCAAACTCATCATCTTAATAGAGAATTTGTCCAACTTAATTGTCCAGGGCCAATAGTAGCAGCTCTTTGCCAAGCAGTAAGCAGGGGCTGGTTGCGACTGTGTTCTTACTCCATGTTGAAACTAATTCAGTAGGATTTTTAATTGACAGTATTATTGATAAAATGTTGAATTATTAACTATACTTAAAGGTAAATCCTACAGTATTTAACATATGGATGCATTGGACTTGCCATGAATAACGTCCATGTAAGAATAAGTACAAATGTTGGGCAGTGGTGGCACATGCCTTTAATCCCAGCACTCGGGAGGCAGAGGCAGGTGGATTTCTGAGTTCGAAGCCAGCCTGATCTACAAAGTGAGTTCCAGGACAGCCAGGGCTATACAGAGAAACCCTGTCTCAAAAAAACAAAAAAAAAAAAAAAAAAGGAAACAAAGAATAAGTGTAAATAACTCAAAACTATAGCTGTTTAAAAATGATTTAGAGTTCCATTCTGGGGTGACTTTTAGCTAGAGAGAGATCAAACCACCTTCTTTTGTGTCTGAATTGAACTGGCTATGATCTGATCAGAGGGACTAAGTTATACTGTATCTCACAGTCAGTGAGAGGACAAGCCGCTACGTTGATCCATAAAGCAGTTCTGTGCAAACTCAGTCTTTGGTGTAGCAAACCATACTGGTTTTCAATCTTTGTGGCTTAATGTAAGCCTGTGCCTGCCCTGCAAAGTGTTTCTCCTTATCGATGAAACCATGAAAGCAACCTCTTCTCCTTTCTTTCCCTCTCACTGTATAGTGGCTCTCCTAGATCAATGGGTCCCTTTAGTTAAACATCGTTGGAGAAGACAGGGCTCAGAGAAACTGGGCCTTCTCCATCAGCCATGGCTCTGAAATTCAGAAGTCCGGAGAGAAATGCTCGGAACAGAATGCGACATAAAATGATTGCCCAGCTCAGAAACCTGGCCGCACGGGTCAGGTGAAAGTTCAGGCCCTCCTCTGGGAGAACACCCGCACATAACCATGCAGCCGCTCCTACTCCTTCGGAGCTATTTACTTCCTAGCTTCCGGGATGCCCTGGAGCTGTGAAAGAGAGGTGCCCTATAGCTTGCAGAGCAGCGGGGGAGGGGGAGGATTGCCTGGCTTTAGCAGAGTCTGCTGATGCCTGGGCTGCCTCACCCCATTCACAGCAACATGATTTGTAGCTCTCACACAGGATTCTCTTCCTTCATGTTAACTGTATCCCTCACACGGCCTTTCATTCAGGTACTTAACTAATAAACAGTGTGCACAGTTCCTTGGCTTGCCCACGGATCAGGGGATAGTTAACAGGACACCTGAGTTAAAACCCAAATATACTGATTCACTATCATCACTATCACGGACTAGCTGTGTGTCTTTGGCCAGGTTAAGGGCCCACTCTGAGCCCCTGTCTCCTCATATGTAAGATAGGGATAACAGTCTAGTTTTTTAGAATTTAATAAGAAATTGTTGCAGGGTGGTGATGCAAAACTTTAATCCCAGAACTCGGGAAACAGAGGCAGGTGGATCTATGAATTCAAGGCCAACAGCCTGGTCTATAGAGTGTGAGTTCCAGGACAGTCAGGGTTACACAGAGAAACTCTGTCTAAAAAGAAAGAAAGAAAGAAAGAAAGAAAGAAAGAAAGAAAGAAAGAAAGAAAGAAAGAAAGAAAGAAAGAAAGAAAGAAAGAAAGAAAGAAAGAAAGAAAGAAAGAAAGAAAGAAAGAAAGGGAAAGGGGAAAGGGGGAAGGGGAGGGGGAGGAGAGAGAGGGATTGTAAAGGCACAGGTATATGGAATGACCCCTCATTAGCATGGATTCCCTTCCTGACTCCTCCCTCTCGCTGAACAAGAATCCAGTCCCGGAACTGGCCTTGAAGAGACCGAACCAAATACATTCGGAATAAGACTCTGGACTCAGACTTTGGGACACACTTAGCTTTCCCACCCAGTGTCAATGCTGAAGCAGAGGAAGCGGAAGGAGCTGGTATCCTTTTTCTCGCCTGTGTTTCTCTCCTTGCCTGGTCAGGGCTTCACCGCACTAGCTCTGCTCCGCAGCTCCCAGCATGCCTTGGTATCAGCAGACTCTGCTAAAGCCAGGCAATAACCCCCGCCCCCCCACCCTCCCACCCCCGCTGCTCTGCAAGCTATAGGGCACCTCTCTTTCACAGCTCCAGGGCATCCCGGAAGCTAGGAAGTAAATAGATCCGCAGTGAGTAGGGGTGGCTGCATGGTTCTGTGCGGGTGTTCTCCCAGAGGAGGGCCTGAACTTTCACCTGACCGGTGCGGCCAGGTTTCTGAGCTGGGCGATCATTTTATGTCGCATTCTCTTCCAAGCACATAGAATCAGAGAGAAGAAGTTTCTTGAGAGCCATGATTCTAATAAAATATATTTAAGACTATTTCGAGAAAAAATGATTTCATATTGATCATATATATATATATATATATATATATATATATATATATATATACATACATATATATATCTTTAGTTTTTACATCTATTTAGTATGTGTGTTACATGCTTTCTTATGCCACAGTACATGTGTGGAGATCATGTGGGTCCTAGTGGGTGAATCTCAGGTCATGAGACCTGCCCCTCTGAGCATCTCAGCAGCCCATGGACAGTATTTTAGAGTCTCTTTTGACACTTAAGGCAGCACTGTCAGGTTCACATCTACCGCTGTAAGGTGCTTTTTACGATCCCCAGTACTGCAATGGTAAATGTCTGCATGGCTGTCAACAGTCTCATTTATCTCTCTTTGAAACTTTATGTTGGGTGTTGAGGTGCTTTATGTGATATTTCTGGCCTCAGATTACAAATCTCTGGAGTTCTTTAGCCATGTGTACTTACAGAGCCAACTTTCTACGGAGAACTTATTGGCACCCAAGGGTGATAGACGCTTCACTGCTTAGCCAGAGGGGCTTAGCCAGAAAGGACCAGCCACGGTCAGAAGAGCAGCCCTATGGAGTGCCAATAGCAAAGGGGGTGTAAGGCTTTGAGTTCTTACAGAAAACCATTCTACACTCGACCAAAGAATCCCTCAGGATGTGAGATTCTGAGGAAAAGCCTGGCACTTGGTCCTGAACATGCCGTGGCCTATTTTGTCCCCAGCAGGAATCTTCTTCTTCAGCCTGTAAGACACACCCAGGCAAAGCAGGTGTGTCTGCAGAGGATGGGTGGCCTTCCTGTCTCTTGTCATTGTTGATATTTGTCCTGGAGGGTCACATCAATGGCCTGTATAGCCAGCTGCTTGCTGTAGAATGGGGAGCCTATGGATAGAAAGCAGCTATCTTGGTCCTTCCTACCTCTGTGGCTGTGGGTCCCATTCATGTTAGGTTCCAGAGAAGCTACTGTGCTCTAAGAGACTCATCTTGGCTGGGCTGAGGGATGTCCTTCAACTGTTTAATTAGTCCTTGATGTCCTTCTAATTGTCAGAATAAGATAGAAGGAATCCCCCCCCCATTGTTACAGCTCACACTGGCCTCCAACACTGGTCCCAGTTGAATCCTCAGTCTTCGAATGATTTTTTTCACTGCAGCTCAGTGGTAGAGTGCTTGCCTGAGTGGATAACTGGATGAAGTTTTTAGAGTCCCCCAAACAGGCAGTGCGAGCAGATGGCACAAGAAACAATCATTAATAGCACAGCAGGAACAGCCACACAAGCCTACTCCAACCGCTTGTTGTTTCCACAGATATGTGTGTGCCCGAAGAGGTGTTGCAGACATCTGTACAACACAGTGATAGTTTCTCCCATGGAACATGATGGGCTTAAATATCAAAGTTATATTCGTGGCGCTCTACGAAGAGCAGCATGCATTCTAGACGCTCTGCCACCTGAACTAATTTGAGAATAAACCCAACAAGCAACTGCTTAGTGAGGGGGGCATAGAAATGAGAGTGGTAGTTAATTAGGGGATTTTAGAGCATGAGGAGTTACTGTGAGGGGAATGCACAAGGATAGGGTAGTGAGGACCCTCCCTGCGGGGAAACAGGGGAGGCTAAAGAATGGGCTTCAGGTTAGAACTGAGCAAGCATTCCTGCAGGAAGGAAGAACACTCTCAAAGGCCCAGGGCTGGAGGAACCTGGCACATAAGTGCCATCAGTAGTCAAGGCAGGGAGACTGGTACAGGGCATTACTGGGGCGGATAGGGCGCCTGGGAACTGGGTACTGAGTTTGGGGTTCATTTGAGGCACAGGAAGAGATGATCAGAGGTCATCCCCAAACTGCTGTGTAGAGAATGAATTATAGGTGCACAGTAATGGAAGAAGGAGTAGCAACAAGTCTGACTTGGAGCTGTTGGAGCACCCAACTGCCCAGCTGTGTATGTGTGTTTGCATATGCACGCACGCATATGCACACCGTAGTCTCATCATATTCCCAAGGGATGCATGTCACGATCCCCACTGGACAGATCTATAACGTTTACTTTATAGATCTTCTCTTTGGCATAGCTAAAATTTATGTACCATTATGTTTGTACTTCCAAGCCCTTACTAAATGAGATAAGGGTTGTTTGAGTACAAGCACTGCAAAGTGAGGATGGTCTGATAACTAAGAGACCGGTGGGTGGGTAGCAAATATACTGTGGACACACTGAACACAGATGGTTCATGTCCCTGGCAGGATTTTCGGGGACAGCCTGAGAGTGCATTAAGCTACTCAGAACACCGTACACTTTAGAAGTTACAATTTGTTTGTTTCTGGAACTTTCCGTCAACAAGGTCTGGACCCCAGTTGAATGCAGGATACTGAAACCAAGGCAAGTGAGCCTGTATCACACAGGCACACAGGCACACACATGCATGTACACAGCCGTCCATGGAGATGTTCTGAAGACGTTATCGTCTGAACTTGGCAATGAGGAGGGAGGGTGGGAGAAGTTGAGGCTGGTGCTGAGCTTTTTTGGCATAAGCAGAGAGTGATCCAGCCACAGAGAAAGAGAATCCTGGAGGTGAAATGAAAATCATTTCAGGAAACTCAGGAACTCTGCTCGGGTGTGGTGAGCCTGGGTTCCTCTGTGGCTGCCAAGGAGGCGATTGCACACAGGAGCCTGAGGATGGGGCATGAGGTCTGGGTGTGCAGCGTGAATTTGTGGGTCGATAACAAATGTCATAGTCAAGGGAGGTCCAAAGAACTGAGGTGAGAGAGAAAGAGCAGGCCCTGTCTTATACTCGCAGCCTGTCAGGTCTGTGACACCGTGACAAATCAAACACACTTCTGGGTCTCCCGGAGCTCAGTTTAATGGAGAAACTGGAGCTGGTCCAGCCTTTGTGGTACCTGATACTTATTAAGAAGGGGAATATAAAACCACTTCTACAAAATTAGGCAGTAAAGGGAGAGGCCCTGCAACCTAAGCCTCATTAGCTACACAGTAACATGTTCTGTTTGGTGGGGAAGATGGAGGAGTCTAAGCCAACAGTTACAGCATCATGAAGAAATGTTTAGGCAAGTGTTCAGCGACTTCAGAGGGTCAGGGAGGTCTGGTAGAGCGGGATACAGGAGGCTGTCCTGAAGGAGCGTGGTCTTGCCATCCTCTGCTGAGGTTGGACCAGAGGACCGTCTATGAGGATGAGACTGTAGCTGTGCCGTTCAGGGCGTGGCCCCGAGCCCCAGCAGCTGAGCACTTGAAATGAATGCAGAAGAGGGAGTGTGAGATGCCCACCCAGCACTCAGCGTTCCAAAAGGAATACAAAACAGTTCAACGTCTTCATGTCCATCGCGTCGCAGGGGCACGCCTAGAGGACTGCAGAGATGGGTCAGTGGTAGATCACTCGTCTGATATGTCTGACCTATGAGTTTGATCCCTGGCACAATAACAACAAGAAAGTTTAGCTGGGTGGTGGTGGTGGCACACACCTTTAATTCTAGCACTCAGGAGACAGACAGACAGATCTCCATGGGTTCAAGGCCAGCCTGGTCTACAGAGTGAATTTCAGAACAGCCAGGGCTGCCTCAAAATAAAAGGTAGGTTATGAAAATGAGTCACAGGCTGGGTGTGGCGGTACATGTGCTTTATCCCAGTGTTGGGGAGGCAGAGGCAGGCAGATCTCTGTGTGTTCCAGGCCAGTCAGTGCTGCATAGTGAAACCCTCTCAAAATGCAAGACAGAACTAAGCTGAACAAAAGAGAACCCAGTGTTGCACCGTGGATGAGCAGGGAGCCCCCCTCTCTTGGGGACAGTGGGCTTCTAGAACATAGAGAAGAGACACAGTGTGACTGATGTGCATGAAAGTCACTGTGGCTGAGGGGTGGAGAATAAACCTGAAGAGCCAAGCTCTAGAGGTTTTGCCGGTCTGGAGGCAGGAGAGTGGAGGCCCAATTGAGCAAGCAGCCTGGCCCCAGGCCCACTGGCTGGCTCACTGGTATGTGCTGTAAGGCGGACAGAGGAATATGCTCACAGCTACTTCTAACTCAAGTTGCAGGGGTCCAATACCCCTTTCTGACTTTCTTGAGCACAAGGCACCCACATGATATAGATACACACATGAAGGCAAAAACACTCACACACTCAAGCCCTCACACAAAGCAACAATAATAAACAAAATATAGTCATTTCTTAAAAAGGAAATGGCTGAGCGTTGCATAAGTGTGTGACTCAGTATTCAAGGTGAGGAGGGGCTAAACAGCAAGATCATGCACCCCCCACCCCACCCCCACTCCCCACCCCCCCACCCCACCCTACCCCACCCTACCCCACCAAGGGTTTCAAAGCTAGAAGTGCATACTGAGACTGCCCGTGAGCACACAGAGTTAGTTTAGCTTGAATAAATCTGAGCAGCAGAAACCCATTAGGGATGTGCACCGTGGAGCGAAGATCAGTCTCTTGGCTCTCTGTGGACAGAGCAAACCGTTCCGAAGTGTAGCCTGCCCCCACGTGTCTGCCTCCAGCGGACTCACTCGGTGGGAGAAAGCTGAGGTGGACATGCAGTGATCAGTGAGGTGGGTGGGGCGGTGGCAGCTAGTGCTGCGGGCCGCCACCTCCTTCTCGGTAACCTCTCGGGTGTGTCCTGCAAGCCCCAGAGGAGCTTACTGAAGCACACAGCTCCCCTTCACCCTCAGCTTGGCCATTCCACCTCTGTGGCACTCGCCTAGATGGCCATTCTTTAACAGTGAGTACCAGCCACTCGAGCCTTCCCTACCCTTCAAAAGACGTCCTCTGTCCACTGCAGGAAGCCTTCCTGAGCACCTCACACAGCAGCGCCATGCATGCCCCTTTTATTGTGACCCGTGTTCTCCTTGCTAGCATCTGTGTGACAGATAGGTCTCAACTCCTTCCTTAATGCAAACTCCATGTCTTCCATATCTTTTCTCCCCCTAACCACCAACACAGTCCCTTACCTAGCACAGTGCATGTGTGCTCACTTATACGAGTGGAGTGACGGGACTGCATGGGAGGGCAGCCTTCGGTCAAGTGGTATTATCAGAACTGAACAGAGAAGGAAGTTGTTCTGCCCCTGAGTTGGTCTTAGTGGCCAATGAGGGAAGCAGCGGGAATGTAAAGACAGTCACTAAGGCAACTGTGCCTAAAGATAGTGTCACAGGCCACCTGGGATTGTCTGTGAACCCTCCTTACCTTTGTTGAGAGCTACAGGTCAGGGGACCAGAGATGACTACATCAAAAGATCACTGCATGGTAAAACAAACAAACAAATGACAGACAGACAGACAGACAGACAGACAGACAGACAGACAAATGTAGGATCTAGGGTATGGTGGGTTACTTCTGCAAAGCACTCCTTAAAGGGAGATGAGATAGGAGGATCACCACAAAGGCCAGCCTCGACTGTATAGTGAGTTCTAGGCTAACCTGGGATACATGGTACATCCATCTCTAAAAATAAATAGAACACTTGACTCTAGTTGAGTAGCCAATTAATATATCACCCAGATGGCATTTCAAGGTTACAAATGCAAAGAAAGTGAGTCTGGTGGGCTTCAAGTTTCTTCAAACTCGACCTTACTCCTCAGCAGGCTGGCCCACAGCTCCCCTAAAACACAAGCACTGATCTGATCCCACAGCAAGACTTTCAAATCACAAGATGTGCTAATGCTGTTCAACTTTCAAGGGGAAAGTGGGGTTGAGGGTGGGGTGCAGCTTAAAGGGTCATGGAGAAAGCTTTATACAAGAATCCACCCTGGTTTTCTGAGCAGGAACAAATGATATGAACCAGGTTATCAGAGAAGAACAGAAAGGGCATCTTTGGCAGAGGGAAAGGGTATGAACAGGGCAAAGGAGTAAGAATTGATGAAGTGAATCTATCATCCACTAAGTAAATATTCCGAATCTTTATCATGTCTGTTCACGTGCAAAGAAATTGGGGAAAATGCTAGGGGAGAAAAGAATAGGCACCTCTAAGAGGAGGCTGGAGAGATGGCTCAGAGGTTAAGAGCACTGATTGCTCTTCCAGAGGTCCTGAGTTCAAATCCCAGCAACCACATGGTGGTTCACAACCATCTAGAATGGGATCTAGCGCCCTCTTCTGCTGTGCAGGTACATACTCAGACAGAACACTGTATACATAATAAATAAGTTTAAAGAGATGAACAGAGGATGTGACATTTAAATGGAGTCCTGAAGTAAAAGGCGGGAGGAGCCAAAGCAGGGCAAAGAGGAGAAAGAGGAAGAGGAGGAAGAGGAGGAGGAGGAGGAAGAGCAGGAGAAAGAAGAGAGGGAGGGGAAGGAGGAGGAGGGGGAGCCTGGGATGTGCTTTCCAGGCAGGTGACACATTTGAGACAAAAGATGGTGAGCATGTTGAGACATTTTCTGATGTCACATTAGATCCTGGGGTGTGTTTGGGTTGCAGTAGCAGCTTCCCTAGCAGGAAGGACAGGTAAAGATGAGAAGGCAGGGTCTCTCTGTGACATCTCGTGACTCATCTCTTGACCTCTGTTCCCCTCTGCAGCCCAGTGAGGATGCAGTCGAGGAAAACGAACAACAGGACAGCAAGAAACTGAAGGTGGGTGATGTGTGAAGCTTGCCCAGTGGGGCAATGCAGCATCCCGGTTTGAGCAGGGATATTGCAGGGTCTCAGCATATGTCTGAACACCAGGTTGCTGCGGTCCTGACGCTGTGCAACCTGGTCAACTCAGGGAGGCCTGGGAGGCTCTTGGGAAACACAAGGGTGACCTGGGAAGGAGCAGGCTGTGTGGTGAGGGCCTCTAGGCTCCACACGGTGCTATCAGATAATCAGAGTACACTGTAGTTGTCTTTAGACACTCCAGAAGAGGGCACTAGATCTCATTACGGATGGTTGTGAGCCACCATGTGGTTGCTGGGATTTGAACGCAGGACCTTCAGGAGAGCAGTCAGTGCTCTTAACCGCTGATCCATCTCTCCAGCCCCAGATTCTATATCTATAAGACTCGATTTGGACTAGAGAAACTCAAGTTCTAATCTCCAATCTCAATGTTGATTGATAGAATTTGTATTACTGATGGCTTCAGCATATCCAGAGCTAATGAACTAGGGGTCAGGGCCTAAGATTTCTGAAAGACTGGCTTAAGGCACCGTGTGGAAGGAGTTATAGGAACTTTGAAAAAAGGCAGGAGTGAGAGTTAGGGGTGGGGGGGTGGGACTGTGGGGCTGAAACCTCCTATATCTGTTGTAATAGCCACAGCCACTAGGTGGCAGAAGAGTTCAACTGGAGCGAGGTAGGGAAGGAGAAAAGGGTAATCAATCTTAGGAGTTTTTCAGTGTGCCACTATGAATAGGTGTGTGTCCCATCTGTGTGCAGTACAGGTGTGCCTACTTTGGTGCCTTTGAAGGTTTCTGAGGGTGTAAAGTCAAGGTGGGTTCGAAATCAGTAGACCTGGTTTGCTAGTTTGACTCTCTGCTTGACCTTGGTTATGTCACCTTGCTCTGCGAGCCCTTCTTTCCTGTAGATGGGGATCCTAGTGTTGCTTATCTCTGGGCAAGGAACAGCAACCACGCACAGCCAGGCTCACTGCGTGGCCCATCAAGGGCTGTGCACGGCACAGCAGCCTGCCTGTGTGGAAGTGGATGAGGATGTGTGTATTAGAAAGGTTGCTTGCTGGGAGGTGCAAACCTTTCCATCACATGGTACCACCGATCCCAATGGAGGTTGTGGGACTCACGTAAGGTGCAGAAGGAGCTTGTCCCGGAGGACGAGATAGATAGATAGATAGATAGATAGAGAGAGAGAGAGAGAGAGAGAGAGAGAGAGATGGAGGCGAAGGAGGCAGGGGCACAGGGCTAAAGACTCCCTCTCTCTGGTCTCTGTGGGAAGGAGGAAGGTTGGAGGGGAGGCTCTCCTGCAGCCCCTCCCCTGACCCGCACAGGGACCCACTGAGGTCTGTCCGGCTCTCCCCTTGCTCAGCTCCCATCTGTGCTGACCCGAGGGAGTAGCTCGGCCTCGCTGCACAACAGTATCATCCGCAGCACCATCTACCACCTCATGCTCCACAGCCTGGACCCCCTGGGGGAAGGTAAGCAAGACCTCCTCGCACCCGCCTGTCTTCCCCTTGCCATGCCTCCCCTCCCGCTACTGGAGAGAATTTGGGATTTGCAAATGCTGGTGACCGTGGGCTGAGATGAGAGGACAGTTATCTGAGAAGAGAGTGGGTAGTGAAAGCTAGACAGCCTGGAAGACGGGGACGATGTAAGGCCTGGTCTCACCAAGACAGAGCTACGTGGAACATGGCAGCTGGGGGTCCTTAAGTAACACTCTTCTGTTTCTCTGCCTCAATGTCTCTGTCTGGATAATGAAGGGCTTTATCTACAACCAGGGCACAAATACCATGGCCTATTTAGATCTGTGCTGGGACAGGGACAGATTTAGTGTCCCATAGGGATGCTTCAGGGGACACCCCCACAGCTCTCTGGCATCTCTCTTTGCTTTGTATTCAGCTCTGGAGTCCTAGGAAGCTTGCTCTACCTGCCTCCCACCCCTCCTACCCCTCTGCTTCAGCCAGAAGTTCTAAAGGATACCTCAGGACACGTCACATCCACTCCTGGGGGTGGGGGTGGGGGAAGTGCACAGGGTAAATGCAGTGTCTAAGGTGCTAAAGTTGAACTTAACATAACAGCAGCAGTGGAGAGTCCCATACCTCACGAGTCTTACCACTTGATTCCCCAGTAGGTTACCCCTACTGCCTGCCTCTCAGGAAGTCTCCGGCTCCCTTTGGGCCCACCTTTTCTGGGTCTCTGGTGCAGAACTGAGCCCAAGTAGGAGGTCCACTCGGAAAAAGATAATGTTGGGCCAAACCAGGGCATGCAGTTAGGCAGGAGAGCCTCAATATAGCATGCGAGAATGAGCCCCAGGAAGACCCTGGTAGGGGCACATTCTGGGACCTCAGAATTTCATGAGGCCCTGACCTACCCCTTCAGACACATTATGGGACATTATGTGTTTAAAAGCATATTGTACTAGAAAAAACAGTGTCGAAGGTAAGTCAGTGAGAATTCCCTTAGAAATTCTTCAAGGTGAGCCTGGGCGACATGGGAGAAGCAAGCCCCAAGTGAACAGTACCTCTAAGGAATAAGCAGATGGGGGCAGTCTCAGGTGCTGAAGGCTGTCCTGGCTCTCTAGGTCATGCCTAGCTATTCCCATCAGAACCACTGACTCTAGCCAATTTCTGAAAACAAAGAACTTCTCCTGCATGGACTGTGTGGCTCCCAGACCCGGCCACCACTGTCATCAGGCTGCCAGCTGGCCTGCTTGTCCTAACAGGATTACGCGATGCTCGGGCCAGGCCGAGGTCAGAGGAGATTGGCACTAAGGAGATGATCCAGCCATGCTGGGTGGGGACAGGGCACTTGAGGGAACAGTGCCAGGGAGGCTGGTGACCGTTGTCCCAGCCAAGACCTGTTCTAAGGACTGTGGGTGCGGTAAGCCACAGGCCAGTGAATGACTGCAGGTGTGTCCTGGGATGCAGCTGGAGTCTGATCATTTTCCAGGGCCTCTGCCTAGCGGGGTTAGGTTCCCCCAGGCCCCTTTGTTCCCAAGCCACCCCCAGATGTCTGTTTCCCAGGCAGATTCCAGGTGGCCATCCAGATGTTTCCGCCCTTCCCCGGTGGAACTCCCTAGATCCAGCTCTCTCCACAAGAGATGACCCCCGTCCTCTGACCTCTCACTTCCCCGGCCAGGGTGGTGTTTCCCTCCCATGACTCCCATGTTTCTCTTGTGTTTAGTCAGATGTGTGGGAGAGAGCAGCAGTGGGGGAGACATCTGGCAGTGACCTGGGAAATGAGAGGCTAGGGAGTGATGTGAGTCCCTCCAGCCAATCAGATGTGCCCAGGGCCAGGGTGGGGAGCCTAGCTTGCCTTTCTTTGCTTATGGCCGTCCTCTGTTAAGCAGGATGCTACAGCTATTGATTAGTCCCTAGAGGGCTCTGGGCATTCTGGATCTAGGAGGCGGAGTTGTTCTGAAGTCCTGTATGCTCCAGGAAGACCAGCTAGGTGCTAGGACACCTTGAGGGACCAGAGGGGCCATAGCAGCGAGCCTGTACATGAACTTACTGCTAAGGTAGCGGCAGCAGCTGAACAGCTAGGAGGGTTTAGGGCACAGGTAGCAAGGAGGAAATGCCAGGGCTGTTTTTCTCTTTCCTGACCATCCTGGAGCCACGCAGAGCCTTCATTCCATCCAGCTCCCCAGACTGTACCTTCTTAGCATCCTTGCAGTCTGCCTGACTCCCTCCCCTATTAGATGATCTTCAGGGTTTCTTCCAACTCAAAACCTCTAGAACACTGGGCATCTTCTCCATAGACCTGTGCTCTCAGTGGATAGCTGCTATCACTATTGCTATCAGCCCACCACCATCACTGTTACAGCCAAAATGCAACACAGTGACATCTAGGGGCTTTTTAAAATTCACCACCGACCATCTACAGCTACAATCCTGGGAGGCTTTTGCAGGTGACCTGTCTGAGGGATGGAGAGGCTGAGGAAGCAGCCAGCTGGGCCCTCACTACAGAGCACCTGGTCAGGCTAAGATTCACACCCAGGCCCTCAGGCTCCAGCATGTGTGCCTGATGGTGAGGTTGAAGCACTGGCCATGTCAAGCATCCCTGTCTCCTGCATCCTCGAGTCGGGGCTTTGGGTGCATCGTGGTGTTGCCATTTGCAGGGGACACACAGTGTCCCTGGACAGAGCTAGCTTGCATTTAGAAGAGGGACCACGTGGCCATTACCTCATGTGCCCATTTGTACCATTGCTCTGCCTGCCCTTCCCCACCCTCATGCCAGCTGACAGGGCGACTGCCTAAATTCCCACTTCTCGGTCCATCTCTTCCTTCTCTACCTCAGTGTTACTCGTGGGAAGTCTTTTGCACGTTGCCTGGCACATAGTCATGGAGGGAGGGCAGGGCCTTCTCTATTATTTTTCTTGCCTGGAAATCAGGGCGGGTCTTCTGTGCTTGCCACTCTAGAGGTCTCCAGCAAAATCTATCCCAATAAAATGTGACCCCACTTGGAATCTGTGTGTCTGGGACCCAAAGGGTATGGCCAAAGCTTGATCCCTCTCTGCTTTCTGTAGGAAAGGGAAGGCTCAGGGGCAGTGGATCCCTGGAGCAGCATGCACAGACTATGCTGTTCTGACTTCTAGGAGTTTGTGAAGAATAAGCTGAAAGGGAACTTACCACTCAGCTAGTCCAAGATGGCATTCCTAGCCATCATGGACATCACTGACTGATCCTGGCAGTGACTCTCCTACCGAATTTGGGTCAGAGGTCTCAAATGAGCCATTGCCTGAAGTCATAAAGAAAGTGTATCCTGCAGGCTGGTCCCAAACCAGCCATATGTTTATCAGAGAGGAAATAGGGGGATCAACTTGCCCAAGGTCATAACCAGTTTAGTGATGGCACAGGGACTCAGCCAATTTTACAGATGGGGAACTAGGAATAGGCCTGGTGAGTTCAAACGCAGACACCACAGGCCTAGGCCAGCCTTCCAGGCCCTATCAGCTTCAGGTAGTTCAGGGTCCTGACTGACAGGTATGCCCAGCAGCCCCAGTGGCCCCAGATAAGATGTCTTCCTTTCTCCTTCGCAGCCCGCCCCTCCAAGGACAAGCAGGAGAGCTTGAATCAGGAAGCCAGAGTCCTCTCCCAGACCAAAGCAGAAAGCAGCCCAGATGGTGAGAGGATGGCCAGACTGGCCACTGGCCAGGTTTCTCCTGCCACTGTCCCTGCTTCTGTCATAGCCAGTGCAGAGCAGACACTGAGGCACATGTCAGTCAGTGTCCCTGAGGCTGTGACAGGCTCCCAGTAGTTTCCTCCTGGTTCTCCTCAGATGAGGCAGGCAAGGGAAGGCCAGGGGAGCACCCAGTTCCCATATCCTATTTCCTAAACCGCATCCCAAGAGAGGCTCTATTTCTTCTACGCAAGGACATTGTTGCTAGTGACTGGTTTGTCGTGAGCAGGTTTACTGAGAGCAGGTGACCTGGAGCCTGGTGACAGAAGCCGAGCAAGCAGGACAGTATTGACTCGTGGGTCCTGCCCACTAGGCTTACCTGGCTCACTCAGGAACCCAGAGAGAGTCGTTCTTTCTATTCCTATAGCCAAGGAGACCAAGGTTCAGAGAGATGAAGTGAATTGCACACAGCCAAGTGGTTGTTAGCCTGTAGCTAATCTGAACATTTCATATTTTCCAAGGGCCTCTACTCCACCATTCTGACCCATAGTCTCAGAGCAGTTTGCCTTTGACCTTAGTGGGATCCTTTTCAAAGGACCAGCCCTCCCTGCTCCACTAACCCAAGCAGTTCCAGCATCCCCAACCACAATTCCAGGAAATGCCTGTGAGTACAGGGCAATGCTTCCCAGATGTCCTCTCATCCCTCACGCATCCAGGGGACAGGGTAAGGGCAGTTCCCAGCTCCTGAAGGCCTCCCGAGCCCCTCACAAATACCCTGTAGCCTGTCCTTCTCCTGCCTGCCTCTGCAGCTGTCCCCAGCACCTGCTCAGCTCTCACCTAATCCATGTTTGTCCTTTAAGAGGAGGAGCCAGCCGAGCTCCCTGCGGTCACGGTCACTCCAGCCCCTGTTCCAGACGCCAAGGGAGATCAGGAGGACGATCCAGGCTGCCAGGTAGGCTCCTCAGCCTCTGCACAGCTGGAGGAATTTCAGAGGCCAAGGAAGGGCTTTCTGGCCAAAATAATTCCTGAAATAGTAAGGCCTGAAATCCTGTTTATCCTTGTGGGGTGAACCATGCCCCTTCTCTAAAGTCATTTGGAAAACACACACACACACACACACACACACACACACACACACACTTTCCAGACCCAGACAGCTCATGGCAACACTCAGCATGAGATAATACATATCTCAGAGTGTGTATGCACAGCCACGTGCTATAAAGAACACAAGGAATTGCTAGTGTGTCAGCCAAGCAACCAGAGACTGAGTCCAGACTGTCCCAGACCACCAGTGGCTTAAGTGCAGGAAGAGTGCTGCTGGGTAGGAGGTCCTCCATTGCTGTTGCATCCCTATCTGTACCTCTGTCCATAGCTTGCTAAGACTCGGCACCGCTTTGCCTTGAGAGCATCTTCTCCCAGCACTCTCTGGCCAAGCTTATTTTATATCCGTGTTTTTCTACTATGGGTTTTGCTCTCATGGTTCCCTAAAGCCCCTCTCTCTCCATCCCTAGATAGCATTATGTGGCCTGGAATGGGTAGAAAGCTCCCTTGTCTATGAGGCTTTCCCGAAGCCCCAGAATCCAGATGCTCCTGGGACTTTGCTCGTCATGGCCAACTCATGCAGAAAGGAATGAGAGCGTGTAGAAGCATCTGGAGCCTCAGCCCAGGAGATAAAGCTGAGCCTCAGAAGGAGCAGGGTAGAGGCCCAAGAAGGCTCCTGTGACTCCGTTTACTGCCCTTCCCCCTATTTTACCTGTGTGCAGATGCTATGACTGGCTTCCACCCTAAACTACCGGTCTAGCCCTCCAGTCTGTAGGGATCAACCAGGGACAAGTTCCCAGTCTTAGAATCTATTTAACCTAGGTCACAGTTCAGGGATCTGGTGCATAACCAGGCAGCTGTGGTCCTGGGAAAGATGGGGAACTTTCACTGCCACACAGAAGGGAGCTGCTGTTCACCGGGGCTATTAGGCATGCATTTCCATTAAGATCCCAAGATAACTTATTTTGGGAGCCAGGGAAGGTGGTCCAGCTGGGTGGTCTCATACCTAATGACTTAAATGAACCGCCATCTCAGGAAGCCTGCTCCTGTGGTGGGGCCAAAGGAGGGAGGCAGGAGTGATCGCAGACAAATCAAACTCATTGCTGATTCCAAACCACGTTATTCCAGAGAATAAGGCTTTGCTTCTTCATCTGATCCTCGACTCTGGTTGCACATTAGGAGAATATGGGAAAACTTTAAAAAGTTGTTCCCTGCCTACCCACTGAGTCAGCATCCCCAGGGCAGGTCCTCCAGCATCCTGGCTTAAGACATTCCCAAGTAAGCAGGGCATGATGGATTGTGCATTTAATCCCAGCACCCAGGAGGCAAACACAGGCATATCTCTGGGAGTTCAAGGCCACCCTGGTCTACACAACAAGTTTCACGTCTGCCAGGGCTGCACAGAGAGACCCTATCTCAAAAAACTAAAGAAACACTTGCTCAAGGGACTAGACTATCATGTTACAGGTCGTTTTAGATCTGGGACCATCAGAAGCAGTGGCTTAGTGTGCAGGACAATGAGGATGTGAGCTACAGACGATTGATCGCTTCCATCTCAGAGGTGCTAAGTCGGCTGATACGGGTAAAGCCAGAGATATGCATTTCTAATAAGATCCCAAAATAACAAGTTTGGAAGCTAGAGGCTACTTCAGACTCGGGATGTTAGTTTGGTGGCCAAAAGGTCGAAAACGGAGCTACAGATGTTCAAATCCCAATGCCATCACATATAAACTGTGGACCACGGGCAATTTCCTCTACCCTAGTTTCTCCACTAGTAAGATGGGTACAATTCTATGTATTGATGGGTTCATGAAATACAGCAAATGCTATTATTATTATTGTTGTTGTTGTTGTTGTTGGTGGTGGTGGTGGTGTTATGAAGTCATTTACAATTGTTTCTGACACGTAAGAATGTGCGACAAATAGGTATATGTGCCATCATCTTATACATACAATATAAGAGTTTGAGAGTTCAGTAGACTTATTTTGCAAGGTGTTGTGTCTGGCAAAGCATCAGGCCATATTAGTCAGTGTGGAAGTGTGGCACCTAGGACAAGGGAGGAGATAGTCTTGCTCCAGTGTATAGGTTCCGTGTTCAGTTTTGGATGCTCCACTCAAGGTATGGCTAATTAGAACAAGTTCTAGCTGTGGCAGCCTCTGTGCCAGAGCATTCAGGAAGCTGGAAGACCCAGCAATCTTCAGCTCACAGAGCAGCTGTCCTGTGGACAAGCACTTGGGCATGCTGTGTATGTCTCCACAGAGTAACCTATGCGGTGGGGTGGTGGTGCTTTGATACAGATATTGCCTTCAAACTCGTCAGTGCTGTTAAAGGTGGGGATGTTGCTGGATGTAGATGGTGAGTTTTCCAGCCTTGGAAGTCACCAAATAAAAGCTGGATGACTACTGGGCAGGCATGGCATGATGGGAAGTTTGCTGGGCCAGTTTTCTCCTCTGGATATTTTAGCTGTCCAGATGCTCGCTAACAGCAACAAAATAAAAACAGGGAGCAAGTGGGGTGAAAATCAGGCAGAGCTGTTGCTGGCCATTAATCTGCTGTCTTTGGATTGTAGGAGGATGTGGACGAGGCTGAGCGCAGAGGAGAAATGACAGGTGAAGAGGGTAAAAGGGAAACCGAGGCAGAAGGAGAAAAAAATGAACAAGAAGGGGAAACTGAGGCAGAAAGGAAAGAAGATGAGCAAGAAGGGGAAACTGAGGCAGAAGGCAAAGAGGATGAACAAGAAGGGGAAACTGAGGCAGAAGGCAAAGAGGATGAACAAGAAGGGGAAACTGAGGCAGAAGGCAAAGAGGAACAAGAAGGGGAAACTGAGGCAGAAGGAAACAAAGATGAACAAGAAGGGGAAACTGAGGCAGAAAGCAAAGAGGAACAAGAAGAGGAAACTGAGGCAGAAGGCAAAGAGGAACAAGAAGGGGAAACTGAGGCAGAAGGCAAAGAGGAACAAGAAGGGGAAACTGAGGCAGAAGGCAAAGAAGATGAACAAGAAGGGGAAACTGAGGCAGAAGGAAACGAAGATGTACAAGAAAGGGAAACTGAGGCAGAAAGCAAAGAGAAGCACGAAGGGCAAGGTGAAACCCAAGCAGACGACACTGAGGTAAAAGATGGTGAGGGTGAAACAGAAGCCAATGCTGAAGATCAATGTGAGGCCACCCAAGGTGAGAAGGGTGCAGACGGTGGAGGGGGAAGTGATGGAGGGGACAGCAAAGAAGAGGAGGATGAAGAGGATGAAGAGGATGAAGAGGAGGAGGAAGAAGAGGAAGAGGAGGAAGAGGAGGAAAATGAGGAGCCTCTGTCCTTGGAATGGCCTGACAGCAGGCAGAAGCAGGCCATCTACCTCTTCCTCCTGCCCATCGTGTTCCCACTGTGGCTGACAATACCTGATGTACGGAGGCAGGTGAGAGCATCTAGCTGTGTATCAGGCTGCCCATCCCAAGAGAGGCTACTAGGCCTTTACGTAGAAGGCTGGGGAACCTAGCTGGATGGACATCACCATGAGGATGTGGGGTGGGACTGTAGCTCTGCAGGGGAGGATGCACCACACCTGAGCCAGGAGCTGGAGACCTCAGGTGTGCCCTATGCCTGCCACCATAAGCAGCATGGAACAGTCCTTCTTAGATTCCAATCCCAGTATTCTGATTGTAATTTGGGAATGATGGCCTTGTACCCCATCCAGAGCTCATAGAGGTCATCTGAAAACCCAGGTTGATAATTGCTATTTCTCTACAAATCATTCACTCTGTAGGGAAATAATACAATCCACATAAAGTCCAGAGAGGAATGGGGTGGCAGTGGTGGTGGTGAATTTGTCAAAAGCCAAATTCAAGTACTTAGCTGGGTGTGGTTCCAGAGCAAGTCCATAGCTTTCTCCGGCCTGGTCCTGCAGAATGCCTCGCTGACAAGCCAGGACCCTGTACATCTCTTCTTACTGATTGGCTCCAGGGACTCCCTGGGAACAGGGCCACAGCTTCATGCACACTGCTCCTCATCTTCCTCATGATCACTCATCCATTAGACCTCGTCACATTTTGGGGTTCCTTCAGAGAGGGGCCAAAGGCCAGTAGCCTCTGCAACTTATTTTTCTTCCCTTTGCAACCCCTACAGGAGTCCAGGAAGTTTTTTGTCATCACCTTCCTGGGATCTATCATCTGGATAGCCATGTTCTCATACCTCATGGTATGGTGGGCTCACCAGGTGAGTGGGCAGTAGCAGGTCCTAGCATTGGCCATCTGAGATGCGTCTCCAACATCTAGTGTGCCTGTGGTTCCCACGCTGTTTGTAAAGGCTTTTAAAAAGGAAGCTTTCATGCCGTCAAATGTTTTCCAAGCATGGCTTTCCTGCCCTAACTGGTATTCAACTATATCATGGCACAGGAGACCCTTCACAGCCGGATTCCAGTGGACCAGGCTGGCCTGACACCCAGGCTGGTGAAATCCCTTTCCGCACTGAGTCAGTTCGCTCGAATAGTGCCAGTCTTCCTCTGCCCGAGGACCACGAGATTTCGTGTTCTGCCCAGAACAGAACTTGGCACGCAACCATAACTTCTGGCTTTTCTCTAGGCTAAGCATATGGACAGTACTGTCTGAACTTCTATCTGCAGCCTGGCTTAGCTCCCAGTGCACAGCAGAGCTCACATGTCCAGGAAAGGAATGTTGACAGAGCAGACCACTGGGGGGAGGGGCAGTTCTTTGGGCATGTAGAGCTGTTACAGTTGGGTGGCAGTGAAGGACACACCTGCTATCATTGGACTTTTAGTGCCCACAGTGAAGAGCTCTGTGGTTCCCTGCAGCTTAGGGCAGGGGCCTGGCTCTTTATCTCCCACCCCATCCCCATGCCTCTCCTGCAGAGGGCATGTTCTGAGCCTCAGTGCTTTGATTATAAAGTAGTGTGTCACTGGTGCTGGGAACTCTTGGTTTTCCAGCTGGGGTTGCCATGGTTTCCACCTGGGGTTGTCATGGTTTCTCATCACTGTTGCTGTTTTACCAGGTTGGTGAAACCATTGGGATTTCCGAAGAGATTATGGGTTTGACAATCCTAGCAGCAGGCACTTCAATTCCTGACCTCATCACCAGTGTGATCGTTGCCCGCAAAGGCCTGGGAGACATGGCTGTGTCAAGCTCAGTGGGCAGTAACATATTTGACATCACAGTGGGGTGAGTGGTAATGTTACTTCCTAAGGCATATTCAGAATAACTAGAAACTGCATTCACTTAGTTGGCTGGCTTTCTTCTTCATTCATTATAGATGAAACAAAAGGCATTTGTACGGTTAGTCCTTGCATGGTTAGTCCTTGTACGGTTAGTCCTCATGAGGCGATGAAGCACCCTCCCTCCATTCACCACAGCCTTAAGTTAGCTGACAGGATGTGAGGTCTGTTCATTCATTCTATTTCCCAATACAAGAGAATACTGCCCCGTCAAGGAGGTAGAGCAGGGACTGGAAGGGTCATGCCACTCCTCCTTTGTATGTGGCTCCTGCTAGCTCAGAGGAACAAGAACTTTTATAGAAACAAGAACTTTTATAGAAACAAGAACTATCCCACCCTCCTGTTTAACCACTCCCTCCCTGCCCGTAGTTTTGCAGGGTCGTCTGAGCACTTGGGCCAGTTTCATTACCTGGTCTTTTTAAAAACAACAACAACAACAACAACAACAACAACAACAACAAAACCACAGAATGATCAAGGGCGGGATAAGGAGCCTGGTTTGGGATTAAACATTTCCTCTCTTCCTCCTCCTCCTCCTCCTCCTCTTCCTCCTCCTCCTTTTAAAATGATTTATGTTATTTTATGTGAGTACACTGTAGCTGTACAGATGGTTGTGAGCCTTCATATGGTTGTAGGGATTGAATTTTTAGGACCTCTGCTCGCTCCGGTGGGTCCCGTTTGCTCAGTCTCTACTTGCTCTGACCCAAAGATTTATTTATTATTATACATAAGTGCACTGTAGCTGACTTCAGACACACCAGAAGAGGGCATCAGGTCTCAATAATGATGGTTGTGAACCACCATGTGGTTGCTGGGATTTGAACTCAGGACCTTCAGAAGAGCAGTCAGTGCTCTTACCCACTGAGCCATCTCACCAGCCCTACCTGGTCATGTCTTACATTTGGTTATTTTGTTTGGAATGTATGTGTATATGTGTGTATGTGTGTGTGTGTATTAGGGAGGGGCAGTGGGTGGTGTAGGTATCAGAAAGATTTGATCACTAAAGAAAATTTATCCTGAGATAGGACTTAATCATAAAAACTGAGAAACTAGTTCCACATTGACTAGGGTTAGTCCTATGCATGTCAATAAGCATTTGTGGGTGGGGGTGGGGTGGAGATGGGGGTGGGGATGGGGATGGAAGTGGGGATGCAGGTGGGGGTATCAGACTCAGGGCACTTTTTTCATTGTTTTTTGGGGGACTCAGTCTTCCTGCTCAGACTAGACTCCCACTGAGGGTGCTCTGCCTCAGTGCCTAGTGCTATGTTAGCATGCCCAGCTCAGAGCCCTTGTCTTAACCTAGGCTCTCCGTGACAGGCTTTGAGCCCTCTGCCAAGAACTTGTGTCTCTCTAACCTGTGTTTCCTCATCCGTGATTTGAGGTTAATGCTTTCTGCTTCATCCTGTGAGTGTGAAAACAAGAGCTCTGAAAACCTTTAGACACTAATCACCCTAATCAAGTACCCAGGGGCATTAACTAATTGCCCTAATCAAGCCCCCAGGGGCATTACAAACATGGCCACTGCTATTTTTCTTTTGCAGCTTGCCCGTTCCATGGCTCCTCTTCTCACTCATCAACACGCTGCAGCCTGTTCCTGTCAGCAGCAACGGCCTGTTCTGTGCAATTGTCCTGCTGTTTCTCATGCTCCTGTTTGTGATCTTCTCAATTGCATCGTGTAAATGGAGAATGAACAAGATCCTGGGCTTCACGATGTTCCTCCTTTACTTTGTGTTCTTGGTCATCAGTGTGATGTTAGAAGATCGAATCATATCCTGCCCTGTATCTGTCTGATTCAGCCACTGATGCTCAAGATGGACATAGAGCAGAAGATACTATGCCAGAAGTTACTGTCCCTCTTACCGTACCAATCAAATAATAAACATGATCAGGAATGTGAACCGGGCAGCATGGACCCTCAGAGGTGACTGTCATTATGACTGAGGCTTCTCTCTGCAAACACCTGCAGCTTTGGGTTGGATAAAGAACATTACCTTGGAAGGGAGAGTTTTTACCACTCAGGCAAGCAGCTGTCATGCAGCCAGAGGGCTTCCTGTATGAGACCCGGGATTACAGTTGGGATGGCAGAAATAAGACATGTACCCTTGCTCACAATTCCCTGTCACTCCTGAAGAGCCATGGTGCAGCATGCAGGGGTCGAAGGCTTGTTCTCCTGAACACTACCCTAAACACACGCTGCCACACGCTATTTATTCCTCCTGGTGCAATTGCCACATCAGGTTTGCTGTCATTGTGAGTTCAGTTAATGAGTTTAAGAAGGGAAAGCTTGGGGGCGGGGGCAGGAATAAATTTATCATTCTGCCCCACAGTCCTGTAAAAACGCATGCCAATGCTTTCTGTGTCAAAAGGAAGAGAACAGCTTTTATTGTTGCATTTCTGAAAAATGAAATTAAAACAGAAAGCAGCCTAGGGAACGAAAGTCTATAATTTGGCTTGAATTGGAGGCGGGATTCGAGAAAGAAAACTACTCTTAGGGCTATGTAAACATATGCACTTACTGGAAAACCCACATTCGATTGTCTCCATCTGTGGCCACTTCAAAGGATTATTCTGACAACCTGCCCTGCTGCCCTTGGGCATTTTCTTGCCCAGGAGTGACAACTGTCACTAAAGAGCCAAAGGGATGCATTTGCAGAGGGCCAAATCTGGCTTATGCATTAAGAGATCTAGGGCTCAGTGCTATGCTTATATGCCAACCTAGACTAGACTGTCAAGCAAGAAGGCTAGTCCTTTGACTAGTTTATCAGTGGGTCTTAAGACAGTTTACAAAGGAGAAATTTCAAAACTGCTTAGCACATTGATGACACAGCAAGGAATGACAGAGTCACTGCTTGTTAAGCAGACCAGGCTGGCCTTGGATCCACACGCCTACCTGCCTGCCCCTGCCTCCTGAGTGCCAGGATTAAAAGATGGCCACTACACCTGGCCGAGTATATATTTTTAAGGTCACAAAGGATACCTTAAGAAGTCATGGTTAAATATTTTTGATGACGTTTCATATGCTTGCATATTAACTACCTTTGGCCACTGCTTTTCCTAGAATCAAGCTGAGGAGAATGTCAGAAATATAATTTTCACATCTTTGGTTTCAGAGCACAAGGGGTATGAGTGTCTGCAGATTATGCTGTAAATGATGTCATAGACACCAGGAGTGATGTGGTAGCCTGTGAGGAAATAGCGTGATGGGTGGGAAAGAAAAGCAATGGGCCATTCTGGTGTTGGAGGGTGGAGGTACTCATGTATTCATCTTTTAAGATGGGCTGTACTTCTTCAAAATTCCCATTTTTTTTGGAAGTAACTTTTATTAAATTTCAATGAAAACTGTGGGTCCACTGGCATTTTATTTTACAAACATGGATGCAGTCACCCCATCCTTAGGGAATCTAGTCAGAAAGCTCAAGAGAAGACGGATAAAGAATATATGATGTTCAAATTCCATACTGTCCTTGTGTGGTGCGTGCGTGTGTGCAAGTGTGTTTCTGCAAATGTGGAGGTAGGCACTGGGTGTCCTTCTGCTCACTTTCTACTTTTTGAGATGGGATCTCTCATTGGACCCTAAATGTTGCGATTAAGCTGGACAGGCTCATTCAGCCATGCCCAGAGCTCTTTAGTTCTCTGCCCCCCGCCCCCCCCCCCAGGATTATAGGTACCTGCCTTTTATCTGGGTTTTTTTTTGGGGGGGGGTTCAAACTCAGTCCGAATGCTTGCTGTATGAAGACTTCATGTTCTTAATTCTTCCTCCTGGTGCTACTTTTCTGTGGGGCCGAACAAGAAAGGACAATCCCATGGAAAGGAGAAGCCAACACCAGAATGCTGGATGCCAATCTGTTGTCAGCAGCCAGCTCCAGCTTTCCTCAAGGATGTCACCTTGTCAACAGCCAAAGGTGCTTATGAGACTGGGTGGTGGCGAGTGAGATATTCTACAATCCCCAAACCATTTAATGATTAAAACTAATGGGAATTGTCTTACATCCTTTCCCCAAGTAGCAGAATTTCTGCATTTTCCTTTGCCTATAAAATAGTTCTAATCACTTCATGCTTTGAGAGGAAACAGTAAGTAAAAAAGCTGGACTTGGAGAGATGGCTCAGCAGTTAAGAGCACTGGCTGCTCTTCCAGAGATCCTGAGTTCAATTCCCAGCAACCACATGGTGGCTCACAACCATCTGTAATGGAATCTGATGCCCTCTCCTGGCATGCAGGTGTATTTAAAATGAGTGGGGATTTACTGGGGCAAGAAAGTACTTCAGGGGCACAGAAATGTAACCTTAATGTTTTTTAAACTTATGTATATGTGTGTGCCTGTCTGAGTATATGCCACATGTATGTAGGGCCTGCAAAGGTCAGAAGAGTGATCAGATTCTTTGTAGCTGGAGTTATAGGCAATTGTGAGCCTCTTGATGTGGGTGCTGGGACTGAATTTGAGTCATTTGAGAGAACAGCAAGTATTCTAGCCACTGAACCAGCTTTCCAGTCTCTAAAAATTGAAATATATGTATATGTACATATACACACACACACACACACCACACATACATACATACATACACACACATACATAAACACACACACCACACACACACACACACACACACACACACACACAAACCTGGGACCCCTGTCATGCTAGGGCAGTGGTTCTCAACCTTCCTAATTCTATGACCCTTTAATACATTGTTGTGACCTTCAAGTATAAAATTATTTTCATTGTTACTTCATAATTGTAATTTTGCTACTGTTAGGAATTGCAATGTATGTATCTGTGTTTTCCAATGGTCTTTGGTGACCACTGTGAAAAGTTTGTTTGACCCCAGAAAAGGTCATGTGTGTGTGTGTGTGCGTGTGTGTACGCATGTACATGCACCTGTAATAGTCAGAAGATGGTGTTGGATCTCCTGGAGATGCAGAGGATACCACCTGAGGTGGACATGGGATCTGAACTCAGGTCCTTCAGGAGAGCAGGAAGCGTTCTTCTCAAGCCTCAATTTGTGTAACTTCTAAAAGAACCAATTAAACTTGTGATATGTATTTATAAACCCATTTATAAAAGCATGCCCTTTAAAAATAGATAAGCCAGTGTGCTAGTATGCCAAGATAGTGCTGAGATGGCCTTTCATTGGATAGCAAATGATGTGGAATTACACGAAGCAGGTTCCACCTCATTCTCTGAGTCTGGAAGTCTGAGCTGTCACAGGTAGGAGGTAAGAGTGTGACTGGTGTCCTCTCCCTCCCCCTGCAATTACAGCTCTTTGATGTCCTAGCAATAGGTATTTCTAACACTATGAAGGACTTTCTGGTTAAATGGGTTAAAACTTTATATAATAAATGAAAATAGATGTATTTGAAAACTGGTATGTTTTAAAATAGTTACTGCTGTATGTATTTTGAACATATATTGTACTATCACCAACAGATCTGAAAAGTTTTTTTTTTTTTAAAACAACACTGTCTATAGCAGAATTCTCGTTATTTAACAAATGAGTTCTGAGGGGGCAGAAATGGAATTTATATTGAAAGTACAGCTTGGTAGATAAATTGAAACAATTGGTTGCTCTTATCTGCAGGCACAGCCTATAGGTGTTCTGGGGCTGGTCCCTATGCTGCATGCCCATCTTCAGGGGGTCACTGGGAGGGTACCCATGCCCGAGTTAGCCTGCCCAGGCAGAGGTGTGTTTCTGGTCTTCAGGTCTGGTACTGTGACTAGTGAGTAGAACCAGACATTTTCCCTTTACATACTACTCCACCAATCGCTACAGTAAAGGGAACTTGTTTGGAAAAACTCTTAATATACAAGAAGAAGGCATGTGGAGGAGCAGCTGTGGACAGGAGGACTTTTCCCAGCATTCTCAGTGTGAGCGTATACACAGGTGTCAGACTCAACGATCCCTCTACAGACAAGGGCCCAGCTTCTCAGCCAACAGTGTCGCCACCAAACGTGCTTTCTTTGGGGCTAGCAAAGGAAGGTAGTGTGAGCGGTGCTAAGCCTGCAAGTCCTGAGGGTGTTGGTGCCCATGAAGGCAGCAGGCAGCTGCTGGGGCTCCCACAGAACTGTGCTGGATCTAAACAGGCCGAGCACACTAAGCGCCTGAGCCATGGCCTCCCGGGCAGCTCAGAGATAAAATAAGGATGAACTACTTCCCAGTTTAAAAGAATTATTTCCCTTTTGTGAGTTATTTAAAATACAGTACAAGTTATATATAGGAATAGATAGTGCTTGTTAGTTGCACCAATAAATAATAATTATCAGCATGAAGTAAAAATAAGTATTTATTGCCTAAAATGCTGAACCAACATTTTCAGGGTCATTTATCTATGTACAAAAATGGAAAGACATACTAGACAACCTTATAGTAAGATAGCTGATAGTTTCAGGGGTTTAAAGGTTAGAAAAAATAGAAAGGAAAACAAAATCAGAAGATGAATAGCTACATACCATGACATCTGGCAACAGGAGGGAAATGTTGAATATTTAAAGTAGTATGTACATACACAGAGTAACATTGAAACCTAATAAGAGTCTTAAACTATATTAGCAAGAGCATGGTTTATTTCCAACAATTTAGACATAAGCAAAACTAAGAATGGAAAAGACCTAAGAGTGGGGGGTAAGGACGTCCAGCACTGTTGGCCATAATTTCCCAAAACGTACGGTAAATAAAACTGAAAAACAGCTTGTATTAAGTTGTTTCAAAAAGACGAACCTTATTTTAGTTTTCTTTGGAGCAGGACTGACTGAGTTCTAGTCCATGTTCAGGTATTATTTTTAAAAATTATCTTCATACAATAATATTTCCTGGGGATTAAAAGCAGGAAAAATACAACTTTATTTAGAGACAGAGAACAAAACTCAGGGCAGGGTGGGAGACAGAAGTCATGCTGTTTTCGAGTGAGTACGAAGAACCAGCTCTGCCTCTCTGCGCTTGTCAGACAGTTGAAACCAACAAACCACACAGTATGTATGCATCACAGAGACTGGAGGCAGCCGTGCAAACTGCTCTCAGAAGGGAAGGAAGAAGAAATCACAGACGAGACCCCAAATCCTGTTAGAGGGCGTGTTTACTACCAGTGCCAAGGCCCTCCGCTTGAACATTCCCAGTCTCTGGAGGGACTGAATACACTTCTCAGTGACTTGAGGAACGTGAAGCGGTGAGGCCGTGTGGATCGACAGGAGCGGTAGGTATGCGCGCGCATAGCACCAGTGTTTTCAAGTAAGTAAGTTCAGCCTCAAACCAACTGAACTCAAGATTCACATTTTATGCTCTCCACAACTTGCCAGAGGGCAAAAGCTGTGCAGCCGCCTCAGCCTGGCTACTCAATGGGGGCAGGGACTAAAAGGCAGCTCTCCTGCGGCTGAACTAGTGAGTCTCCAGGCTCTTAAGATATCCCAAGTCAAGCATCATGGACTCCGCTTGCTTTAAACATCAAATTTGGGACTGCACCCCCGCCTTCTTCTTGTTAAAATGGCTAGCCTTCCTTTATGAATGACAACCTTTGCAAATGTATATACATACACTAAAAATACATGAATAATTAATTCTAGAGGCCAAAGGATGCTTTTTCCTTATAAGAAAGTATTCAAAGAAAGTGATTTTAGAAACAATATAACTAAAAACGGATTTGAAGTCAATTTACTACTCCTGGTGCTTAAACATTGAGTTTATTGTCTGATTATGTAGAGTTTACATTTTAGATTCCTGAACTTCAGAGCCCGAAGCTTATTGAAAAAACTAAGTTCCTCAATATGGGAAATTCTCTCTGGATGCACTTTTAGACCATTACTATTTTTCTGCTTTCAAAAATACTTTGATTCTCTCTATATATATTATTAACAGACTACCCCATTAAACCATATTTCAGATACATATTTTATAGTGCAATTTGCTTCATACCCAGTATTTTGGGTAAAATTTAGAAGAGTCAGTTGTCAATCATATTCTCCTCTGTAAGTTTTCATATAGCATATTGAGATTCACATTGATATTTGGGTTGTGAGCTATTTTCCCTGGGTACTTTCGCATCTTCGTAGTGGAGGAGACTGGCGAGCATGGCGCAGGCGCCCTGTCTGGCACTCCCTGCACAGGGCTCACACCCTGCCTCCCTCAGTCCCTCTCACCAGTCAGATTCAGGGGAGCTAGTGTGCAATCCAAGGGCACAGGCACTAGCACTGACGAATTAAAGTTCTTCCTCTCAAGTAATAAAAAAAATATAGGTAGATATACATAGAGATCTGCAGCTGTGCTAATTACTTCAAAGAGCAGACACAAAGAAAATAAACACTTGTTTCATAAGTTTAAATTCATTTTAAGTTTGCTATATTAAATTTAAAAATTAAAAAAATATCAACTTACTATAAACAATTTAAAATATGTATAATAGAACTTCATGGTGAAAGCGTGAACTGTCCATGAACAGTTCACGAAAGCAGGACACACTTTGATCTGACATCTTTGCCTATGCGCTCCGTACATGATTTTTCCCACCTGTCTTTTCCAAGAGAAACCGTAAGACAGTCTAATTTTGTGGCAACCCATTTTAAAAAGAGACTTCCTCATCATGGAGTACGTAATTACTTTACAGGGGTGATAAAGAAGAAACAAACGGTAAGTAAGTGGCTCTCTCCCTGTCTGTCACTGTTGTCCCATAAAAGCATTCTGTACAAAGTCACCTGAACTTTCCAATCCATTTACAAATGCATTCTCAAAAAGTGGAGTTTAGAGTCTAAAAGTGTTACTTTGTACACTGACTATACAATATATATTGAATGTATACATATACACACATGTCTTAAAGATAAGGTTCTCCAAAGGTCTTTCGGCATTCCATCACTCCAGTGCTTGGTGGCCTGTCACAGTTATGTGTACTCTTGACTTGACTCGGTGTGAGACGATCATAAGCCATCTTGTATTCCTTGTCAAATGCGTCTGCAAAATGGGATTAAGAAATACAATAAGGAATTCATGTCTGATATCGACCATAGTCAAGTTGCTATAATAAAACAAAACCACAAGGTTAGGGGCCAAGAATGCATCTGCAGGGTGCTTCTGAGATCCACAGGTTCACGATTACAGAACTGAAGAAGGGGAGCCTTCGAGCACTAAGCATGGGCTAGGTAAAATTGATTGATTTTATAGCAATGATTACGTAGCAATTTTGATCAAACATCAGTGTTAACAACCACTGAAAAACCACACACATATTTGTTGTAATTTGCTCTTCATGGTCAGTAACATGGTTTAAGAGTGGGCAATGGAACAGTGCCTGTTACAGTCCGGAGTCAAGGTACTGGGGAGGCTAAGGCAAGAAGACGGCACAAGGCCTGCCTGGGCTTCAGTACAGGTTCAAGAAGAACCTGTCTCAAAACAAGGACTGAGTGCTGGGAAAACAGCTCGTGGGGAACGCTTGCCCTTGTACTGTACCTAGCTGAAGCCCCTGGTTTACTTCCTAACATCAAGAATGAGAAAAAAAAATCATGCTGATTTTTTCCAACAAAACAAACTTAAGAAAAGAAAGGACCCATATCCATTTCTTTTAAGATTTAATTTTTTTTAGTTAAAAATTTAGCTCTACCTGGAATTTATGTGGTTTTTTTTTTGTTTTGTTTTTTGTTTTTGTTTTTTTGTTTGTTTTTTTGTTTGAGACAGGGTTTCTCTGTGTAGCCCTGGCTGTCCTGGAACTCACTTTGTAGACTAGGTTGGCCTCGAACTCAGAAATCTGCCGGCCTCTGCCTCCCAAGTGCTGGGATTAAAGGCGTGCACCACCACCGCCCAGCAATTTATGTGTTTTTATCTAAGTTTCCTACTTAGTTTGAGGACTCGGTGAGAAAGTGTAGATTTTAATATTTTAATCTTTTTCAGATTATTGTCTTTCAATGTAGCATGGGCTGGCCTTAAAGTTACTCTGAGCCCAAGATGTCTTATAACTCACAGCAGCCTACCTACCTCAGCCTTCTGAGAACTAGGATTGTAGGCATGTGTCATCACGCACAGCCACGTATCTTCTGATATCATCCTAAAGTGACTTTTCCTTCTTATAGGAAACAGGTGGCGTTCCTATTAAAAGACTGTGGCTTATAACCATTACTGCTACTCTATTATTCTGGCGGCACTGGAGGTTGATCCTAGGGCCATGTACATGATAAGCAAGTTCTGTGACACTTAGTCACACCTCTAGCCCTTCTTAAACTTTTAATTCTGTTACAATTTTATTCTGCATTTTCCAGACTAGCTTGAAGTGACTTTGAAGACAAGGCAGGTCTTGAACTTGCAATCGTCCTGCGTGAGCCTCCTGGGTGACTGGGATTATAGGCCTGTACCACAGGTCCAACTCACTTTAAACAAACCCTGGAGATATAAATGAGCTATGAGTTATGCCTGGATTTTACTCAGGTCTCATAGTCCTGCGGTGGGGAGATGAAGACATTCATATTGCCTTATGAAATGTGCCACAGTGGTGCCCAGTGGTGACTCGTGTAGGATGACAGCCAACAACACAACCAAGTACAGTCTTCTTTGGACATTTAATGAATGCCCCTGGGCAGAGGGCAGGAGTAAAGTCTGCATATATTCTGGGGTTCCACTGGGTAGAACATAAAGAGATGGTAAGTGCAAGCCAAGCGCTGTTTCTCGGTACCCTTTCTGTCTCATTAGTTTAAAAGCTTTGCACAAAGAACACAGTCTTCTTTTCCCCAGGTTCTAGTGTTCTCCCCGTGGCTTCAGTGAGTGAAACTCTTGTGAAACTCTGCCTTTCCCAGCTGGTTTACTAGGTACTTTCCCCACAGATGTCCATGCCTCTTTCTAGACTCTATTCAGTCCTTCCAACTTTCCTAGCTCTTTTATGCACCGGCCATTTTATAGTGATATGGGCTTCTACAAGGGAAAGCCAACTAATTAATACTTCCTTAAATATTTTATGACTCTTCTTCTTTGGTCAGATAAACTATGTAAATTTGAGATATACTTTCTATAAGTACAATCCACCAGTGTGTAACTCAGTCACACTGAGTGTGGCTGTTTTTCATCATTTTGCTTTTTGTATATTCACAAGATTGAACAGGCATCACCACTCTCCAATTCCAGAATATTTCATCATGTGAAAACCCCTCAAAAGCAGTCGGCAGCAATTTCCCATTCTTTCCCTTATCCTAGGCACTAGAAATCGCAGATCTATTTTCTGTTGGGACACTTTACACACTTTCAAGCATGTAGCATGTGACTTACTGTGCGGTTTCTTTTGCTAAGTATACCCAAGACTGTATGTGCTGCATGTAGAAGCATTCACTGTATTTTAATTGTTTTCTTTAGGCAGTTTTCACTTTCAGATTCAGATCCAGTCTAGGTCCTAGGTCCGAGGACATCCAGTAGAATTGTTCTCATTGTCCACCTTTCTCTGGGTTTTAGAGATTGAACTTAGGTAGCCAGGTTTGTGCACAAAGCATCTGTACCTGCTGAATCATCTCATCAGCCCCTTCTTTGTGTTTTTGATGGTACATTTAAGAAACTGCCATCTATTCCAAGGTTATAAGGATTTATGCCCCTAAGGTAAACATATTTTTTATCAGTGTATTATCTTAGTAGATTGACTCTTGTTATAAAATGTTTTGGTCTCTAATTGTTTTATTTGATTTTTGTATAGTATTGTAGTTCTCTTTTGAGGATTTGTCCTGGTTAGTTTTTTGTTTGTTTGTTTGTTTTTGTTTCTTTTTTTGTTGACTTGACACAAGCTAGAGTTATGGGGAAAAGGAACCTCAGTTGAGAAAATGTCTCCATTAGCTTGCCTGTAGACAAGTCTGAAGGGCGGTTGCTTGATTAGTGAGGAATGTGGGAGGTCCAGCCCACTGTGGGTGGTGTCCTCCCTGGGTTGGTGATTCTGGGCTGAGTAAGAAAACAAGCTGGACAAGCCAGGGAGTGAGCCAGGGAGAAGCGCCTTTAATCACTGAGATCTCTAACCAGCCCTAATAGCTGAAGCTTTTAAGTCTGAGGCCTTAAAACAACTTGCCCATTGCTATCTTCTGTATGAGCAGATTACTTTCTTCTAAGTAAGTCTGTTCTTAAAGTGTTAATTTAAAATATTACACTCAACTGTCAGGCAGTGGTGGTTAAGCCTTTAATCTCAGCACCTGGGAGGCTGAGGCAGGCAGATCTCTGAGTTCAAGGCCAGACTGGTCTACAGAGTTTTAAGACAGCCAAGGCTATAGAGAAACTGTTTAAAAAAAAAACAAAAAACAACTCACCCCCCAAATCCCCCCCCAAAACAACAATCTCACGGCATACTCTATGCATGGCCTGATTGAGCAACCAGTTATAGCACACATGCCCACCACACACTAGCATGCACACAGGCCCACTACACACTAGCATGCACACAGGCCCACTACACACTAGCATGCACAACAGGCCAACTACACACTAGCATGCATATGGGCCCACTACACACTAGCATGACTCTGCTGCCACGCACTTGTGCTCACATGCACAAATCTACATACAGATAAACACATACACATCATTTAAAAATAATACATCTTAAAGAGTTGCTAAAAGTAAAAGATTCATTTTTCTAACAAGTTAATGCAAAGATATAATAATTAGGACCACCAATGAAAACCCTTTAAAATCTACAATATGCTGTATATTGTGTTTTGTACAGTTTTTTGTAGTTTGTACAATAAACTATGTTATTTATGACATTGAGTTACCTATATCAATGTTTTCTCTTCCCAGTGCCACAAGTGAGAGAAATAATATTTCTCTATATAAACTCCTGTGGGCAAAAAGACATGGAGAAAAAAATTAGAATCCTTAGAGCTATTATGTTCTCTACAAAGCCTTTATGCTACGTAAGCGTAGTGTAGTCTAAAAACCTTAAAGCCAACAGGATGCTTCTCATGGACATAACCCACTCATCTGAGGGACAGACTCACCGCTGTCTTTTAAAATGTGGACACTTATTCAGTGTCTCTAAAATCTGACTCATGGGCCCGTAGACATCGTTCATTTTAATGCTCTTCACCATGCTTTTCAACAGTTCCTGGTTAAAGGAGTTATCACTTTTTTGTAACAAATGGACCATTGGATACTTTTGAGCTGTAAAAGAACAGAAGAAGGGATGTCAGACATGTTCTCTGTAGAAGGGAGAATACATTAAACACCAACCAGCAACTGTTAAAGAAGTTACTAAGCATTGCAAATAAATCAAGGGTAATAGATAAAGAAATAGAAGTTTGAAAATGAAAGAAGCGAAACAGGGAAAATAAGACAATTAATGATAGAAATAGGACTGCAGAGTTTTGTGGCCTCAAACATAAAACTTAAAATAGTTTTCCTTAACACAGCCCGGAAAGGAAAGTCTCCATCAGCAGCCAGGGATGGAAACAGAAAATAAGGAAAATAAGAGACTGGGACAAGCAATGTTCTTCAGGCTGAACTATTATAACACAAGCAAGCCTTTCACCACATACAGAGCAGCCCTCCCAAATGAAACCAGAGCTCAGCTCCACAGAAGGCACCACTAGCAACCAGTTAACACTCACTCTCAAACAGAAGAGTGCGGTTCTGACCTGTAAGACAAAAAGCACAGAGACACAAGTCAACTCGTAGTGGTGGCTTTTTAAAGCATGCAGAAATTATTCTCCTGAAGTCAGCACTCTATAACAGCACTTACTGTGGGCATTCCAGAGGATGTACAAGGGTTGACCTGGATCCTGATGTAATTTCATGTTGTCCCATAACATCTGTATTAAAACATACTTGCTATCTTCAGACATACAGTGGCGGGGAATCTGAGTTGTAAAATAAAAATTTATTATTGATCCTTACGTAAATTTGTAAATATTTCATAAGTCCTATTTTAGGGTTTCCATTGCTGTGATAACATGACTAAAAGCAACTTGGGGAGGAAAGGGCACGTCAGCTTTTAACTCTCAGGTGACTCCACCACTGAGGGAAGTCAGGGCAGGAACTCAAGGCAGGAAGTAATGCACAAGTCATGGAAGAACACTGCTTCCTGCTTGCTCCCCATGCCTTGCTCAGCCTGCTTTCTTCAAGCACCCAGAACTACCAGCCCAGGAGTGGCCCCGCCCACAGTGGGCTGGGCTCTCCCACATCCACCACTGATTAAGAAAATGCACCACAGGCTTGCCTAAACGCCAATCTGATGGAGGCATTTTGTTATTGGAGATTCTCTCATCTCAGAAGATTGTACCTTGTGCCAAGTTAACATAAAACTAGAAAGAACAGAGCCTCATAAAAAAATTTAAAGACACATACACAGGAGAGCAAAAAGAACAGAAGATACCTATTTTTACACACTTGATACCCACTGGAGGAAGGACTGCTGAGGCGAGAAGCTAAGGATCTCTAAGCAGCAGATTTAACATAGCACTTGAAGTCAATGAGAGGGCATCGCACAGGCCTAATCTTGTCTCTGCTTATGGCTTCACAGAGAAATGAACCCAGCAGGCCAGCTCCCTCTGCTCACCATCTCTCTGTTCAAGACCCTCGCCTAGACAAGACAATTGTGGCTAAATTAATCTCTATCACTTATCTACAATGTACTGAAAAAAAAAAAAAAGTACATGCATGGTCACCGACACACATGTACAGGGAAAAGACAAAAAGTTCCTGAGCTTAGCAACTGCACTTCAGTGGTCCAGCATAAGAGTAGGTAAGAACACCCTCATAAAACAATGTCTCAGCTGGGTAGCTGATTCAGTGGGTTAAGTGCCTGATGCACATTCATGAGGAGGACCTGGCTTCCAATCAATCACCAGAACTTCTGTAAAAGCTAGACACAGCAATGTAATGCCTCTGACCCAAGTGGCCCCGAGACGGGAGGTGGGAAGAGGAGATTCCCAGGATCTTATGGCCTGGTAAGCTTGGAATCCACAACACAGAAGCAACAAAAGGCCCTGCTTCCAAACAAGGTGGGAGGGGAGGACTGACTCCTGAGGCCGTCCTGGGACCACAGTGTGCATCTGAGCTCACAGGTGCAGACATACAGAAATGGAAATATAAAATGGCTGAGGATGGATCTTAGTGGTACAGTCCTCGCCTAGCATATATGAAGTTTTGGGTTTGATCCTCAGCACCAGTTTTAAAAACTGAATTAAATAAATAAATGAACATAATAAACTCAGAGTAAGGGAAGGAAGAAAAGGGGAGTGCACACTTACAATATGAATTAGATACCCCTAAAATGGACTGATGTTTCTTATTTCTGAAAGAAGTATGTGGGGGGACTAACTCATAAACCTTTACATAAGAGTAACTTCCACATTATTCCTCAAGTGATAACAAAATATTCAATCATGTTTTGTGTTATTTTGAGAAGTCTGAAACCATGACTGTCTTACTGCTAGTCTACAAATTCAACTGATGGCAGTTCTGTTGATGTACTGATTCCGAGGGTAGTGAAAATGTCAAACAAAAACAAACCTTACTTTGTATCACAAGGCATATGCAAAGAATAGGATGATAATAGCCGTATCAGTTCCACCTTCTGACTTTACTCTCCTACCTTTGAATACTTGTTACAATGCTCAGAAGAAAGAATCAGTCCAGGCAGGTTACTGGGCAAGTCGAGGCGTCTAAAATACCACACCAGGTTCCAAAAGACAATTGGGTGATGGTCCACAAAGTCTGCCACTGTTATTGCATGGTCACCTTCATTCTCCAGTAAGCTCTCAAGTTCCTTCCACACCACTAAGGGACTAAGGTATGGGACAGTGACAGGGTCTGGACTCGGCAGGTGCCATTCTAATCCTAAAGAATCCTGTTGAAGAAAACATACATGACAAATCTAAGAATGAGGATGTAAAAATGTTTGTGATTTCTATGAGTGGGAAGCTAACAGGACTGTATCATGGAGTAGGACTCTGTGAGAATGATATAAATTTTCTATATTATATAGAACAATGATACTGATTGTTCTATAGAAAGCTAATAATGCTCTTCAGTACCAAGGCAACAGAACTGTGTAAACAATCACTTTATAAACAAGAGAAACACTGAAATACATACTGTAGGTCCTTGTAAAGTCGCTGGCAGGCTGCCTGTAGGAATGAGCTTCTGTCCTCCAGGGTCATCCTTATCCAAGGGGCCACATGTGCTGATGCTTCTGGCCATTGGGAATAGCGGGCATTTTGACACAACAGTTTTTGATCTGTGAGCAGGGATCTGAATACTTCGGGCACATGGATTTTCCTGCAGTTTAGATTTGCTTGCACATTAAAAAAAAGGAAGAAAGAAAGAAAAGAAAAAGAAATTCTGTTAGTGCCTAGACTTTCTTATCTCATCTCAACCTATGTAGAAGAACCACGTTGGTTCTTTTTAGAATCAGAGCTGGGCATAGCAAAATAAATCAAAGGAAATGTGCTACTCAGTCATCAACTAAGAAATAAGATATATTTTAAGCAGTGTGATAATTGGATCAAACAAACTTTTAATTTTGAAGATTCATTTCATTTATTCAAAATGTTTAGTGAGTAGATTTTACACAGCATCATGACTAACCCTTGATATACACCATAGAGAAAAAGAGAAAATGGATTACGTATTCTTTCAGAAGTTGCAGAGAGAGAGACAGAGAGAGAGAGACAGAGAGAGAGAGACAGAGAGAGAGAGAGACAGAGACAGAGACAAGAGATACAGACAGAGACAGAGGGAGATAGAGACAGAGAGACAGAGAAAGAGATAGACAGACAGATAGACAGACGGACAGAATCACAAGGGACATATTGGGAGAAGGTACACAGAGATTTGGGGTTTTATAGTATTTATGACCAAGTAAGTGGGTTGTGTTTACCACGACAGTATTGCATAGGCATTTTCTTTTTCTGCACATGTAGCTGAAACATGGCTTGACCTATTTGGCTACATATGGTGAACCTGGAACTTTGAAAAAAAGAGTCGAGTTTCTGTATTTAAATATATGTTGAGATTCAGAGCTGGGACAAACAGCTGAGGTACGTGTTTAACATATCAAAATGGACCTGGCCTCTAGGTTCTCCCAGCATCCCTCAGTGTCCACCTGGCATACCCCACCCTCTACCCTGAACTTTCCAGACCAGGGAATGGGCTTCCCCTCCTTAGAGGCTTTTTCCTATATAATCTAGACATTTTGGTCTCTCTCTTCTCTTCTCTCCCTCTCTCTGTGTGCAAGCTTTCTCTCTTTCTCTTCCCCCTCTCCTGTGTCTCCCCTCCCCTCCATGGCAACTTCCCTAGTTTCATTCCTTGGGACCAGTGAACTTGGTCTAGAGTCGGTTCCCAATAAACCTGCCTTTATGTATATATGCCAATCTGACTTGAATTGGCTCATTTCACTGGTGGAGAAATAACTTATCAATATAGATTATTTATATTGGATCACTATATGTGATTTTAATTTTATAGTTCTATATCAGCTCCAAAAGTTTTCTTATACTACTATATATTTATAAACAGAAAATTAAATATTCTAAAATAGAATTTGGTATTAATTCCTAAATAGATAGAGAAAAAGCTGGTCAAAGTAAACTTCAAGTATTTTACAGATTTTTTTTCATCTTTAGATATGGGTAAAACAGCTGAGCAAGGTGGCATCTGTGACAGCAGAACTTGGGAGGTGGAGGCAGGAGGATAAGGAATTTAAAGTCATTTTTAACTATATAGCAAGTTAAAGGCCAATCAGGGTTATACAAGATCTTTCTCAAAACAAACACATATACAAATAAACAAAAACAAAAGCAAAATACATGTAAACAATATTATTACCTTTGAGGTTCATAAAGTTGAACATAGAAACATTTATACTTAAATAGCCACTAGAGCACTTTAACATCACGTTAATCAGAAATAAGGGTTTAAGATAATGAGGCGCTAGAAACAGAGTGAAGAGCATTTGCTGCTCTTGCAGAAGACCTGGGTTCAGTTTGTAGCACCCACATGGTGGTTCACAGCCATCTCTATTTCAAGATTCAGAGGACTTAAATCCTTCTTCTGGTCTCCAAACATGCATGCAGGCAAAACACCCATGTATATAAAATACAAATAAATAAAATCTTTAAAAAATAAGCTTAAGATGTTTTTCCCCATAGGACTCTGTCCATCCATCCATCCATCCATCCATCCATCCATCCATCCAACCATTTGAGGTGGCATCTTGTTATATAAACCAGACTACCCATAAACATCATCCTTTCTTCTACCATTCAGTGGCTAATTATAGGAATGTATATTTTCACAGAAACTTATACCTTAAAATGGTCCACTTTTCTTCTTTCACATGTTCATGTACCATATATGTAGTTACAGTTCTCCACAGCCATACTTACTTATTTAGATCAAAGTTCCCTTGAACCGAGAGAGAAGATGTGTCAAGACCAGAGGCTGATGCTGAGATGCAAGACTGCCTTGTCCGACTTGCGAAGGAAGATGCAAAGTGCATAGTTTCCGTTGATGAGCTAGACTTCAAGAAATATCTAGAATGGGAATCAAAGACATTTTGAGAAAAGAGATATTTTAGGAAACAATGCCCTTAAGCAGAAAGGAAAATGGGGCATGCTGTTACCTTCCAGGTCGTCTTAAATCTCTGATTTCAACATTCAGAAAGGGTAAGAAGAGATTGCCACAAAATGGACATGTAGTATTGAGATTTGAATCATCTGCTGTCCAGCCAGCCATGATTTCTTCATCATGGACAAGACAGTCGCAAGTCCTACACCGAGAACAACTTGAGATGAGAACCTAGAGAAGAGAACATTCCATGAAGCAAGCTGATCTGCACAGATTACAAATGAAAACATACTGTCGTCATGAAACCTATTGGAAAATTAAAGCTCACAAAGACTCCATGGCAATAATCAAAAGATCTGAGCAAGTACAGCTACATGCTGTGCAAAATGAGAGCCAGTGTGTGCTCACACATGCTGCTGGTGCAGTTTACAAGACTCTGACCACCAGTTTACAAGTCCCTGACCACACAATTGCACATCAGTGCTCATTGTGTATTTCCAGCAGAGCCCAATCCCTTCATGTAAATTAATGCAAAGTAACAACTGCATTTAACAGAATACTTAGAAACAACACTTTTCAGAAAAAGTAGGAAAAGTTTTAAAGTATAAAGTGTAACTTTCTCATTGTAAGGAAAGGAGAAATCTTCAAAGTGATGAGTGAGAAAATTCGGCGATAAAGCCAGACTGTGTCTTCACCGTTTTCAAATTTGTTTATGATGCAAAATAAATGTGCAAAGAGAACATGTGTCTAACAAGGTATAAATACAAATTTGAAAGTGAAAATGCTTTTATATGTTGACAAACTGCCACCAAGCATGGATCTGTCCTCATGACCCAGCATGAGAGCAATGACTTAACACAACAGGTCTCAGCAATCTTGGATGTAATAGTACACTATCTGAAATTTCTGAGGATACATATTCAATGTCAGTCACTCCGCCAACAACCATCAATGCTAAGGAAATTCGAATTTTATAAAGCAGTGTACACAGGTACTCTCATGAGGGAGACAGTACCTCCATTGCATAGTTCTGGAAGATATTGGTATTACTGGTGTTGAGAGAAGATGCAGTCTCTGATTTTCCAGGTAAGGCAAACTTTGACAGGGATCCTGATTGAAAAATAAAGAGCAAAACCATGAAAACCGAAGAGGAGCAATCTAAGAATCATTTCTGTCGTAAATCCTGATAAAACGCTAACTTGATCTACTAAGCATGTCAAGAGTAACTGAGAGAAACAGATCATCTTCATCATTTCCCTTCCTCCTCGTCCTTTGTTTTTTGGTTTTGTTTGTTTGTTTTGAGACAGGGCTTCTCAGTGTAGCAGGCCTACTTGTTCTAGAACTCATTCTGTTGACTAGGCTGGCATTGAACTCACAGAGAACTGCCTACCATTGCTTCCCACTGTGCTAGGATTAAAGGTGTCCACCACCCACCACCCATCTGAGAATATCTTTTTCAATTAAAAAAAAAAGGTGCAGACTGCCAGCTCACCCAACTACAGGGGATTAGTTAAAATTCTCAACTTCATTTCTACAACAGAATTCACATAAAAATGAAGCTGAGGCATGCTCTGCACAGCAAAACACAGAAGTGGTCAACATGCTTAGTCAATGCAGTCATGTGTAAGTTCATGTATGAGTGTCTATGGTGAGTGTATATGCTGTGTAGCATGTGAGTGCTCACATGTGATATACATGTGGAGCTCAGAGGTGAACTTGTGAAGTCAGTGCCTTCCTTTCATCATATAGGTCTTGGAGATACAACTCAGGCTCTCTGGCTTGGCAGCAAGCAGCTCTACCCACCGAGCCATCTCACCTGCCCCAACATATTTTGTCATACTGATGAGGCCATGGGAAAAATAGGTATTCTTACATTCAGGTACTGAAAATGCAAAATAGTACGTATCTATCTGTAAAAGGAACTTGGAAATACCATTTCAAGGATAAATCGGGAATTATAAAGGTCACATGTAGTGGCATTATTCAAACAGGGAACGTAACGCTCAGCAGGGCGGTGGTTACAGTAAACTGATAGTGTCACCCATGAACTAAGTCACTGTGAAAATGGGGGAGGGGCAGTTTTGGTGATAATCCAGGCACCACCAGAGTCTGGTAAGTGAACGGAACAATGGGTAAGGAAAGGTTTAGTGCCTGTTACCTTCTAAGTTTCAAAATAGTAAAGATACATAAAAGGACCTGTGTTTGCATTCTTAAGTGAAAAGATAAACAAGAAGTGAGAAAAGCAGATCCCTCAAGAACAGAAGCAAATAATATGGGGGATGGGACAGGAGCCAGACTTCTCTCAAAGGGACTAGATTCTGCCCACCCCCAATTTTTGTTCATTTGTTTGCCATGCAAATCTTTTAAGATTGAAAAAAAAAATCAAATCAAATCACGAAAACAAAGCTCCTATGACTTGGCAACATGGCAGAGCTGGGCGGACCTTCTAAGGAGGCAGAACTTCCCAGGCTGGCCCGGCTGACGTCAATCCCCTTGGTCCCCGAAGCCGCACTGCTTTCTTGGGAGGAAGTGGCTCCTTCCAACTCGTGGCAGACATCTTCATCTGTCAAAGAGGTAGATTCAGAATCCTGGGCTCCCACTGAAGAAAGACTGGTACGATCAGAACTTTGATCCTAAGAACATAATTATAAGCTTAATTTCCTTCACATTTAAAATTATTATTTTAAAGTCACTATCAGATAGAAACAACTACCTATCACCTTCTACCCATTACAACTTCTGCAAGAAAAACCTTTTACAAAGGCATATCATTCTGGATAAGTATGTTGGAGATCAACTCTGCCAGTGTGTTTTTATACTGTGTCCAGGTGTGCATGTCTAGGTGTGTGTGCATTGCGTTCAGTTATTCATGTGTGTACATGTGCACAGCCCACAGGAAAACCTTAAGCGCTGTTCCTCAGCACCTGTCCACTCTTTTTGAGACAGGGTCTCTCATTGGCCTAGAGCTTGCTAAGTAGGCTAGATTAGATGGCCATCAAACCTCAGGGTTCTCTGATTCCCTGCAATTGCTGTAAATGATGAACACAAGCCACTGCAGCTGGCCTTTTAAAAAAATATTCATTTGTTTAAAATATACTTCACTTACATTTATGTATACGGCTGTTTTGCTTGCATGTATGTCTGTGCATTCAGTACCCATGGAGGCCACAAGAGGGCATCAGCACCTCTGTGTGGGTGCTGCAAAGCTAGGACATAGCACACGGAATGGGCCAATCTCTAAGGCTCTAAGAGCAGCCAATATTCTTAACCACTGAGCCAACTCTCCAGTCCAGTGATCTTTTATCTTTAATTCATGAATTGGTTAGAACTTTGGATTTTTTGATTCCATACTTATTAATATTTTTAGTTCGATTCTGCTGTGGTCAGAAAATAATACTTTCATTAAAAAATCTTATTGAGATATAATTTACATGCTATAACATTCAGAAAATAAATTTTACAAAAACTGTCTTTAAAAATTTAAGAAAATTTCTTATTAAGGTTTTAGAACTCGGTTGAATTAAATGATTAAATTGAATTAAAAATTTTACATTTATTTATTTTATAAAGGAGGAAGTATTTGCACACCACAGCAAAAGTGTGGAGGTCAGGGGATAGCCCAAGGAGACAGTTCCTCCTCTTATGGAGAAGGTCCCGGGGATTAAACCCGGGTCCTCAGGTGTGGCAGCAAGAGCTCCTGAGCCACTCTATCCCAGCCCCAACCGAACTAAGTGACCCTAGAGTGTCATGGCTTTTCTGTTGAGCCATTCTAAGTGCTTTAAGAGATGCAGCAAGGCAAAAGGCAGCCTTTCTGCTGTGGCTATTTATAATGCCTCCTTCTTGAAGATCCAAGTTTTCTTTTTAGTAGCGATTCCCTCAGCCTGAACTGCCGTGAGCACAGCTTACAGAGAGTGTGTTTTCTATTCATCTTCCCTTGTCTGAAGTGTCCTTATTTTACCACCAGCCCTGGAGAGTGTCTCACTAGGTGCAGGCTCTGCACTGCTGTGTCTTTTCTTTCAACATGCTAAACATGCTTCCTCACTGAACTCTCCCCTTCATGGTTTTATGACAAAAATACACGGCCATTAACATCTTTATTCCTTTAGTTATTTTAAAAATATTTTTGAAGAATTAAGCCAGGCAGTGGTAGCACACGCATTTAGTCCTAGCGCTAGGGATACAGAGATAGGTGGATCTCTGAGTTTGGGGACAATCTGGTCTATAGAGTGAGTTCCAGGACAGCCAGGGCTACACAGAGAAAACCTGTCTCAAAAAAACCAAACAAAAACAAAAAAAGGATTAAAAGTTTGAGTTGTTTTATCAATGCCTTTGGTTGTTAGCGCTTTGCTTATGATGTCTACAGATGCATTTTTTTTTTAATTATCCACTAGTATTTTGGAGGTCTGGAGCACAGCTCGTGTGTGTGGGTCAGAGGATAACTCTCCTCTCTGCCTTATATGGGTTCTGGGAACTGAACTCAGTTACCTGGCTTATGCAAGCGCCTTCACTGGCAATGGGCATCTCAATGGCCCCGAATGTGATTTCAAGTCTATCTTTTTGTAGTTTGCTGCGTCATGTCTATTTGTAAATTTATATATTTTTTCAAACTTGGTAAGTTAAAATATTTCTACTTCAAGTGTCTTTTCTGCAACAATCGTTTTCTTCAATTCTTTGGAAATAACAACTATATCTATCCTATTACACCCTTCATACTGCCCAAAAATTCTCTAAGGCTCTGTGCACTTTTTACAAAAAGACTGAGTTATATTTTTTTTTTTAGTTTATGTGTGTGCTTTGCTTACATGTATGAAAGTGTGCTGTGTGTGCATAGCACTTACAGAGGCCAAAGAGGGCACTGGACCCCTTGGAACCAGAGTTACAGAGAGCTGTGAGCCACCATATAGACACTGGGAGCAGAACCCAGCTCTCCTGTGAGTGTAGCAAATGCTTGTCCACTGCGGTGTCCCTCCAGCCTCTCTCTGTGCATCTTTACACTTTTCCCCACTATCTGTATTCTGTCCTTGAATCTCTATGCTGAGTTTATTTTATGCTATGCAGGTATTTACCCCTGAGTTACACCCCCTGCTTCTGTTTCTTGTTTTGTTCTTCTTTCCTTTTTGTTGACACGGTTTACCTATATAACTTCAGTTGTTTTCATATGGCTGGCTTTGGTTGTTAGCCGTATGCTTATGATATGTACAGAAGTGGCAGTCAGAGGTCAACTCCCCCTAGTCTACACCTAAGGATAATCTTTCCTCAGACTCTTGATCACTGGAACAAAAAGGAGTGCACCACTATGCCCAGCCTTTCTGGTTCTTTACAACATCCTTTTTGAGGGATGGTTTCATGTAGCCCAGGCTAGCACTGAAATCACTATATATTGTAGCTGAGGATGACCTCAGCCTCCAGATTCAGATTCCTCCGACTCTATATCCCATGGGATTACAGGCACATGCCACCAGGCTCATCTATATCATCATCATCATCATCATCATCATCATCATCATCATCATCATCATCATCACCACTACCACCACCACCACCATCATCATCTCATCTTGGCTATTGTGAATGTTAGCTTTGTGTAGCATGACTCCTGTAATAATATTTTGAATATGGATGCTTTAGTTTTAGCCCAATATTAAATTGTATTCGGGTTGTGTTTTTGTGTTTTGTTCTTTGTTGGCAGAGTTTTAACTCAGTCTTCTCTGTCAGTCTGCATCTATCTCTTATGTGTGTAAATTAAGAGTTATGCTGAGACTTAAATAGGATTCCCTTCAAACTCTTTAGCCTACAGAGTTATTGCCCTGACTTCCTTCAAAGACGGACTGACTGTAATTGGAACACGAAGCCAAATAAACCCTTTCCTCTCTAAAACTGCTTTGGTCATGGTCTTTACAACAGCAACAAAAAGCAAACTGAAAGTCTTACTTGCTTGGAAGTCAGGACATAGGCTAGGCTAGCTGGCCAGTCCCCAGGCATCTGGCTTCTCGCCCTCCCTGCCCGGCAGCACTGGGATTGCAAGTGTGCTACTATAGCTGGTTGTTTCTAACGTGAGTTCTAGGGGTCATACTCAGGTCCTTATAAGGCAAGTAGTACTTTACCAATTTAGATATCTACATATCTTCTCAGCCCCCTATCTGTATTTTAAAAATATTTTTCTATTTCTGATTCAGTACAGATATTTTTAAGTAGCATCTCTAATCTTTCAATTTGTTTTATTTGCTATCAAATTTATCTATTGTGTTCTCAATATATTTTTCAGTTTCATGGCTTACACTCATTCCTTTTTTTCCTCCAAAAGATCCTCATTACCTTGTGAAATTCTCCATTTGTATAATTTCTGTTTCCTTTCCTTTATTTCTTTGAATATTTGAAAATTACCTAAAGGTCCCTTGCTAATACAAATATCTGGATCTTTGCGGGTTCTGTTTCCATTATTTGTTTCTGTTAAGGACTCTAGGGATTTTATTTCTTCAAGAAGAGTATATTCTTTCTTGTGCTAAATAAAAACTGATTATTGTAATTTAATCACAGATTGAGCCAAATCAATTCTAGGTTTTACAGTCTACCTAGGGATTGCCAATGCCCCTAAGATACAGATTTTCTGGGAGGGGAGAGGAGTAGAGCTGGGGATTGAATTTATTCCTCATGCATGCTCGTAGAGAGCTCAGCCTCTGCACTTACTCCTTAGCCCTGGGCACATGCCTCTTAGGGTTCAGGGACCTGTTGCACAGAGCTCCTCCATTTTGGCAGCTCACAGATGCTAGCTGGCTCTTCTCACCAGAGAACTCTAAGCATTATTTTTCAGAGGCTTTCTGCTTACCTGTCCCATGGAGCATCAGTACTGGGAAAATGTGCTTCCTCACCCCTTGCAGTATTGCCCTCTCCAGCTCTGCCTAAGGGAATCAATCCTGCACTGTCTTTAGAAACAGCAATCACTTTCCCTGAAGGAGATGCCAGGCAAGACAATGCTGATATTTCTCCAATGCCCACCAACTGATGTCTCTAGATGTAACTAGACACAAGTCTAAGCAGGTTCCTAGAAGTAAGATATAAAGTGTAGTCCATAAGGAGGTAAGCTATACCACTAAAGAAATCATTCATTCAAGGAGAAGTCTAGGGAATGTGTGGGAATGGATTTTACAGGTGTGGGATAATGGGAAAGAACCTAAAAACAGGATTAGGCTGGGTTTATCAGTATGGACACACTGAACAGAGACTCTAGATTTTGTATGAAAGTTTGAACAGTTAAAACAGGTGCTGAGAGTTTGACTGGTTGGCTAAAGTACTTGTCAAAAGATAGCCTGCTTAGAAGGAACTGGAGATGCCTTGATATCCCTTAGTTTAAAATTGATGAAGGAATTTTGAGGCTGAGTAAAACTGGAAAGCTGGAATGGATTTACTGTTTAAAACCTAATACACCATGGTGGAGAGGCCCAGAAGACATGTCTTTCTCTAATACTGTAAGATGGAAAACACTGAGAGGGGGAGCACATGAAGAACTCTGTCAGACTAAGTTATGGTGAGAGACGTGGCCACTCTGCTGGATGAATTAAACATAACAGGTCTGATTGGACCCTGGAGAGCATGGGCAAGTGACAGCACTGGCTTCCCAAAGGCCAGGTGATAAAACCTTCTATCCCTGAAGTCCTCAAGGTTTACATTTTGGGTCCTCTTCTCACCCTCTTTCATTCCCCCTCTCTCCTCTCAAAGATGGCAAACTTACTGTTCTATGCTCACAATGAGTGGAAATGCCTTCTGAGGAAAAAGACTATTGACTTAGTTCCTTTGTGTAATTTCTTGACTTTCTGTTCCTTGTGACATTTCTCTGATGATTATAAACACATGCTTTCTATACTTCCTCTACATTTTTGTTCTTTGGAGAAATACAAGTCTATCACAAGATCCTTCATCCTGCCCAGGAGAAGGCAGCATACTCCTGGGTAGTAATGTTTGGAGACATACCGGACAATGACAGAAATGTATATGCTAAAGGAAATACTGAAATGAAGGACATTTACTGCTTTTGCAGAGGACCTGCATTTGGTTCCCAGCACCTGCATGGCAGCTCACAACTGAGTGTAACTATAGTTTCTAGCAATCCTACATCCTCTTCTGGCCTCTGGAGACACTTGCACACAGTTGGTTCACATGAACTCACACATACATGTATGCCAATCTTTAAGGGTTGGAAAGATGGTTCAGCAGTTAAGAGCACTGACTGCTCTTCCAGAGGTCTTAAGTTCAATTCCCAGCAACCACATTGTGGCTCACAACCATCTGTAATGGGATCTGATTACCTCTTCTGGAGCGCCTGAAGAGAGTGACGATGTAACTCACATATATAAAATAAAAAAAATCTTTAAAAAACTTTAAAAACCCTAGTTATCTTGTAAGGAGAGTGGTTAAGACAGATGTGCTCATAAGTAAGCTGTAAGTAGCTGTGGTAGAGGCAGCTTAGAGAAGCAGCAAATGCCCACAAACCCACCTTTGATGACGTAGTGTACATGGTGAACCTTGAGTACCATTTGCTTGCTTTCTCCGCAACTCCTTTCCCAGCAGTGAACACACTGTGCCTTAAAACATCAAGTTTAGGTACCAGCAGTGTATCTAAGTTAAATGAAGGTGATGAATGGGCTAGTGTTTCTTGAGATCCTTCCCTAAATGGACACGTGGGAGAGAAGGCTGGTGAGGACCACAGTCTATCCCTGGGTCTCTCCTCACTTTTGGTGTAACTTTTGGATTTCGTAAGTCTCACTGGCCTAGGAGAATTAGGAGGCAGGCTTGATCTTCTGCAGGCCTTGACCAATGTTGGGCTTTTCTTGCTGGGTAACTTGTCATCACATGCTCGTTGTAAATCAATGCTTGGTGTGCGGCTTGTCAAAGGACTGCTCATGTTATTCATGTACATCTCGATTTCTTCAGCTAAATTGCGCCTGGCTGATGGTGTTGAGACGCTCTTGTTATCATCTTCATCCTCTTCCTCTTCCACTTTCTGCTGCTGCTCAGTCTCAGCGACCAAAAGCGAGAGAGGATCAAATCCTGTTACAACATCTGTTTTTTCAGAGGGTTTTACTGAAAAGCTGCTGTTCATACGCTGAAGCCTCTTGGGATTTTGTGCAGTGACACCTCCCACTTTTGATCCATCTGTTTCAGCGTCTAAATCTTCTAAGTCAAAGATAACAGGAGACTCGACTTTATCCAAGCAGTTAGAACTATCGAAAGGTGTGTCATCGTCACTAGACTCCTTCTCTAGGCTGTCTCTCTTTGATCTTGCCGGTGGTTTTCCAATATCAAGACTATTTGGTCTTGTGCTTTTTGAGATAACATTTGAAAGAATTTTTGCATCAGCTCCTAATTTCTCAACCATATCTCCAGGGTTTGTTTCCTGGTTAATTCTGTTCAGCATAAATCCCATCAGTACCCCCCCACTAAGATTACGGTTCCTATTTCCCCAAGGCATTTGCTGCTGTAAGTGAGATTCATCATGGCTTTTATGCCTTTTCCTAAAGCATCTGCTTGGCTTGTTTTGTACTTCATTTGTGTCCTCAAGAGATGGCATCAAGAGCAGTTCAGGTGTGCTTTCTGGAAAACAAGAAATGTGCTTTCAGCTATGAAAATGTACTTTGCAAAAATGTCATCTTAAATATTTTAAATACTAGTAACAGGAATGAAAACAGCAGGTGCTCACTGGCTGCCTGGAACTCGGCAGGGCCCATTTTAGGCAGTTTGCTGCTATTGTTGCTATAAACATTCCAACATTCAGAGCAGAGAAAACAGATATGCAGAGAGAGAAACTATTTAGCCAAAGTTATACAGTTTTTAAGTAACAAGACTCAGATTCAAATTCAAGCTTGTCTAATGAGAAGGTCTATGCTTCTAGTCATTAGCATAGACTGCTTATAAAAGAAAAACTTACCAACTAAGATTTACTTTTTTTTTTTTACAAATTATTTTATTTTATTTTTTAAAAGATTTATTTATTTATTTAATGTATTTGAGTACATTGTAGCTGTACAGATGGTTGTAAGCCATCATTTGGTTGCTGGGAATTGAACTCAGGACCTCTGCTCGCTCCAGCCACAAGATTTACTTTTTAACAGTAATAAATTTATACTAAATTAAGGAACAGCTATAGAACTGTACTATGCTAGATGAACTTGAGAGTCTAAGCCATCTCCTTATTACAGTGGGAAACAAGTTCCAATACCAAACCAAACCAAACCAGTGGTAACTACATCAATTCTATCCACATGTAAAAATTATTTTTAAATCTTCAAATCTTTTTTGACTATAAATATAGATTAAGTAACTTTACCTTTGTTTTAATATAGAAATTTCTGTATTGCATTATGAACATATTTTTAAAAAGAAAAACATTGATTATCAGCTTTTTTTTTTTCCTTTGGGAGACACTATCTCACTAAGTAGCCTGGGCTGCCTAAAGCACTGAAGTAGACGGGGAGATCAGGAATGCACAGAGGTTCACTTGCCTCTGCCTCCCAAGTGCTCAGATCAAAGGCCTGCATCACCATGGTCACGGATATTAGTTTATCAAACTATCTGAGGGACTTTTCAGTTTGCCTCTGAATAAACAGGAACCACACTAGACTACAAAAGCATATGGTTCATTTAAAAGTTGGCTAGGTATATGGTCCCCTCAGATTCACTCCTCCCCTCCCTCCTTTTTGTACACTCTCCCTTCTGGAAGACCCAATAGTTCAAACTTAAAAGGCAGCATTCAGGCTGCAGGTGTGCCCTTATTATAATAAAACAAGGTGTGTCTTGTTATAATAAAAGCTTGAGCAAACATGTTATAAAACACAAAACTCAAGCTCCTAAGTTTTAGTAAGAGAGGGCACACAAATATATTCTAATAGATAATTCTGGTGCATTAAGATATTTACAAAACAAATATTCACTGGGATCAGTAGGATGGCTCAGTGGGTAAGGATATCTGCCACCAAAAATAGAATCCAAATTTAAAACATTTAAAATACATACTTAGTAGACACAGACACATTTCATTCTGCATATGCAAATGTATACTATTCAACTTACCCTCACATCCTCCGGATGTTTTACCAGCATTGTTGTTATGTGCACCATTGAGGCGAACTATAGTGGAAGCCCTCTGGTAACTGAGAGTAGGAAGGCACTCGGCACTTCCTTTTGTACTCTCATTCTCGGACACTATAATGGCAAAGGTAAAATGTTAGCAGAATTAAACTTATGTATGTTGCAGGATGTATAAAGAGAGGCTTTTAGTCTTACATATTTCAAAATGAAAATTGGTGATAAGAGTATACTAATTGCTTCTCTACACACTTGTCAAATAATTCACTGCACTTAAAGGCCATCAAGTGTGGACCAAATTGAATTACTAAGAGCTGGTATATATAAGGCTCATATAGAATTTTATATCTTCTCTGTGGTTGTAAAATATGCACTTTGGAATGGGAAGAAAGAGGAAATATAAGTCGTAATTCACCAACAAACTTTAAAAAAAGGTATAGTTTTATGTCAACTTGACACAAGCTGGAGCCACCAGGGAGGAGGGAACTTCAACAGCAAAAATGCCTCAGAAGATTTAGCTGCAGGCAAGCCTGTAGGACATTTTCTTAATTAGTGATTGATGGGAGAGGGCCCAGCCCATTGTGGGTGGGGCCAGCCTTGGTCCTGGGTTCTGTAAGAAAACAGCCAGAGAAGTCAGAGGTACCAGTTGGCCTCCAGAGCCCTGTCCTGTTTGTTCCTGCCTTGTTTGTTCCTACCTTGGCTTCCCTCAGTGGACTGTGACTTGAAGTACGGAAGTCAAATAAACCCTTTCCTCCCCAGGTTGCTTTTGTTCCTGGTGTTTTATCACAGCAATAATAGACCTAACTAAGACAACTTGTATTAGACCTCAGAAAAAGAACTCTGTTCGAAGAAGAAGAAGAAGAAGAAGAAGAAGAAGAAGAAGAAGAAGAAGAAGAAGAAGAAGAAGAAGAAGAAGAAGAAGAAGAAGAAGAAGAAGAAGAAAGACATTTCTACTATGAGTATTTTCACATTGAGTCACATGGCATTCACTTTAACAGGATTTGCTTGGCAAGTTTCACCACTGGGCAGTCACACTTGCTACACGATGCTTGTTGGAGAGAGTACTAGGTAGTAACGAGGATCAGCAAGAAGGAAGGTAATTATAACAGGAAGACAGAGGCTAAACTAGTACTTTTATACTTAAAGTTATTTGTATTTTCTATACAAGCTTACATAAAATCAACTTAACAATCAATACCTACAGGAACTAGAATCACTCCCTTTTTTCTCCTTTTCCCCTTGAATGTCTTCAGTAGATGTACCCTCTCTTCTAGCATCGTCCTTAGATAATGAATTATATCCAAGATCAGACCGGCCACCTGAGCAAAAACAGAAACAAATACTATGCTGCTTACCATAAACTTTTATTGAGATTATTTCTTAAACAAATTTAATGACCAGACAGAAGACTATTCAACTGCAAAAATCCCTAGGCCAATAGGACCCCCTGCTGAAGGACTAAAGTGTGGATTGTGACAGGACACCATGCAGGTGAGTGGTGACTTTCCAGGGATGGAGTGTGGATTAACATCTCGGGCCTGCTTGCCAATCCCCACACCTATCACAAACTTCTTTAGTGGAACCAGCTAGAATGAGGGGCCATGCACCAGTGTTTAGATTTCTCTGGACTTCAGAAAATCTCCAGTCAAAGCAATATTTTGTTGGTTGCCCAGCACCCATCTCCATTAACAGGAAAGGGAAAATTTCTAGGTAATTTCCTTTTGATTCCATATTCAGTTAATTAAGTATATACATTCACATTACTCTGTGGGCACCAAAACCAGACAAGCCAGACAGTCTTCACTCAAGTCTATCATCTTTCCAGGTCAAAGTCTGGGTTGTTTTTTCAAAGCTAGGATCTCCCATAGCCCTGACTGGTCTTGAAGATATCCACCTGCCTCTGCCTCCTGAGTTCTGGGATTAAAGGTGTGGATTACCATGTCTGGCCTGAGTTCTAACTAAGCAATGGAGAAGAGAAATTTGCAGGGAATTTATAACATGCACACAAAGGTTACCAACATTCAATATCTAATGATTCTGCCACAAAGTCAGGTTTCTTTAACTTCATTGACAAATAATTTTTCTTAAAACTGAACCAAACAGTTATAGAACCACACCTTAGTACAAATATATAGAAGTCAGAAAATATAGTGTGTTAAATACTCATAAAATGCTGGGCCTGGTGATGCACACCTTTAATCCAGTGCTCTGGAGGCAGAGGCAGGCTCTGTGAGTTCCAGGACAGCCAAGGCAGAGAAACTCTGTCTCAGGATAACCTTCCCCCAGCACCCCCCAAAAAGCTAAGGTTCTGAGTGGCAGGTGATGTGTGGAAATGTGTGATTTTTAAATAATTTACTGTTTTTGTATGAACTTCCAGTTCCCAGATTTATAAAACACAAAGCTATGTTTATAAGAATAAAAATAAGTTGTGTAAACTTGCAAAGAATTCTAAAGACGTTATATCACTTAGAAACTTACTATTATGTCTTTGATATTAATCTAAGTTGTTTTGCTTAAAGGACCTTTCAGGTCTTATTTCCAAAGAAATCACAAAGATATTTTTGTTAGATTTCACAGTATTCTGAGCCAGGCTTTTTAAAAAAGGCAATCTTAGTAGAAGATCTCTTCATTTTAAGGAACTAAGCCCAAGACCGACTTCCATAATTGATTAAATTCACACTGTAGGATCAAGAATAAAATCAGCCAAGGAAGAATCAATGTGCTATATTTTAGCACAACCAGCTCACATTTATTAGTCTTAAAAGTGACTTAAAATGAAAGAGACTGAAATAATGTTGCCATTTTCAGAAATAGCACTCTTCATATTTTACAATTTTTTGTTTTTTAAAGTTTCTGTCTATTAAGAGTTCATACTCATAATATACTAAAAGTCATATGTATTTTTAAATAATGAAAAGTCAAAATTAGTGGTTTTAATACTAATGCTTTAATGTTTGTGTAAAATCACTTATTTGTATTGTATGTGCGTGTATGGACACACTTGTGGACCTCCAGACAAGTGGGGTCAGAGGACAACTTGCAAGAGTGGGTCCTCTCTTTCCATGAGGGTGCTGGGGATGGAAGTCAGGTCACTGGGCGTGGCAAGACATGCCTTTACTCACAGAACCATAGCACCTGCCCTAACATACAAGTCCTGTATATCAATGAAAGTAATGTCATAATCACTGCTATGACTTTAGCATTTAAATTGAAACTTTTTCTTTTAAAAAGGTTTAATTTAAAAGTTGTAAAAACTAACATTTTAGAGAAAGTTCTTGGTGGTGCTCTTTGCCTGTTTTCTCCTAAGCATACCCTACATGACCACAGCATAATGCTAAAATCAGGGAGTTGGCACTGTGTAACACTCTTAACTCAGACACATAGATAGGGCTTCTTAAGAAGAAAATCTGTCCAATAAAATAACATGTCAAGGGGCTAGAAGTACAGCTCATTGGCAGAGTCCTTGCCCAGCATGTACCAATTTGATCCCCTGCCCTAAAAAAGGCACCCCTAAAATGATGAAAAGATTTGTGGCTACCTAGGGTTAACTGTGTTATCACGAACTTGAATTAATACTTGAACCTCTCCAATAAATAATGTAACCTCTCCAATAAATAATGAAGAAAGCTACATGTAGCAATTAAATTTATTGTTAAGTGCCTAATAGAAAATCAAAACGTGACAGTTCAACATGTCATTGAAAACCAAGTAAAAACACAGACTAGCAAAATATAGTTTTAAAATGTACTATAATAAATGTATACAGAAGTACACAAAAGTTGCCTGTTCTGCAATGTGTGTGCTAGACCACTATCCATGACTGACAGCATCCGTCACTGCCATCTGCTTAAGAATCCAGTTCAGTAGCGTTTTAGAAATACCAATGTGACACAGCAGAATTTGTTGTTAAAGCTAATAACCTCCTATGGAACCAATGGTGCCACACAACTCAGCAAAATACAGCTACCATACAAAATCTACTGTGAATTATTTATGACTACTAAAACAAGATCCCTAAATGTTGATAATTTAACTACTGGAGAAAGAAGAATCTAGTGTTTTCTAAAATGGGAAGAATTGTCTAATACAGGCAGGAGTTCCTTAATCTGAAAAGCTGAAACCTAAAACTTATGTATCAACAGGACACCATAAGTGGAAAATTCCATAGATGACCTCATATGATATGGTAGCTCATATCAAGCCTCAGACACATCACAGACACAATATAAAATGAACATAAGGTTGTGTGTGCAAGTTCTACACTGGACAGGAGTGGCTTAGTTCCTGCCTCCCATGTAGTTCATTACACATAAACAAACACTGAACCTCTAAAACATTCTGAATCCAGAAGGCTTCCAGAACCAAGTACTGTACACAATAGTTAATTTTTATTAAAAAGTTGCTGGCTGGAATAAAACCCAGAAAATATTCAGTATTTTTTTTTATGTTTTGTTTGTTTGTTTTTAAATGTCTGAGCACTCTGTCTGCACATATACTTCCATGGCAGAAGAAGGTATCATGACCCACCATGTGGTACTGGGAATTGAACTCAGGACCTTTGGAAAGAGCAGCTAGTGTTCTTAACCCCTGAGCCATCTCATCAGTCCAAATATTCAGTATTTTAAAGTACTTAAAATTTTCTAAAAATATAAACTTTAACCAATTAGTTTTGAAAAAAGCAAACCATGCGCATACCTTACAACTCTTTACTTACCTGAGAGCGCTGTCTGTGGTAAGTGTGGCTGTTTCTTCAAAGCTCGTTTGAACTGTGCAACTCCTAAAACAACATTTCTTACTTTTGTCCAGAGGAAATAGCCACTACGACTTCTTGAAGGCCACGTACTTTCTAAAACAGCCTATTCATTTAAAAATACAGAATTAATAAAACAATTTTCATAAATGAACATACACTGGCTTCTGAATTAAGCTAAAGAAGATAAAGGTAGATTGTTAACACATTAAAAAATAAAATAGTCTTAATTTATGAACTATATTCTGAACATTTTAAAATCAATACCAAGTAGCCTCTGATTATTTTTGCTACCAATTTAATGCTGTACAATGACAAAAACATATTTTCCTCATTAAATCCAAACAATTACCTTATTGTAATATCCATAAGTGATTGCATTGGGGTCAATACCAGCTTTCTGCATTTCAAAAAGCACTCGAACTGCAAGTACAGGCTGGTCGTACTGTCCACAGAGCTGCATGAGAATGCGGTAGCACACCTGCAACACAAGTTGAGAGGTGAGCCGACACAGACGCTCTTCTGCACGGCATCTATAATAGCCGACACCCTTGGAATCTCACTATTACCTCATCCGGTGGGTCCATCTTCTTCAGCTGCATTTTTTTAAGCACATCGTATGCAGTTTTCAGAGCCCTAACTTTGGAATGACAAACCTTCACGTAAGCTGGGAGACAAATAAACCACAATCCATAACAGTGACGCAGCAGACACCGAGACCACATCTGAGGGATAGAAGAATACCTCTTTGCAATCTTATGGGCTGATTTGATTTCCTAGAAAGAAATCCAAGGTAGCATCTTTATTAAGCTGAATGGTGAACACAGAAAGTTACGTGTTTTGTAAAACTCATTGACAATTAATATATTTTAAAATCTCCTCTTGAGTTTGTATCATATGATATATAAAATACAGTTTTAGGTCTGATTACTTCAAACTACATTTAGAGCACCAAGCACCTTGTCATCTGCTAAGGTTACCCCTGTGTAGCAGTAAGGGTTGTCAAGGGAAGACAGAACATCAGATGTACTTCTGACCTAATATTTGATTACATGAGGAACACAGAGTTTCAAAGCACCTGTTTTGTTCTCCTGAACATGGGAGAAGGACTACCAGGACTGCTTGGTTTTGAAGGTAGTTTGTTCTTTCGTGCTTGTAGAAATCCTTCAGGCCTCTCAAATAAATTGTTCCTGAGAACTGGAAATCCATTATAGCTGTTTCAGAGAAGAAGAAATTGCCTTTCAACCACAAATAGATTGCTACTAGCTAGAAGAATTATGACCAAATAACATATTAACTTAGAATTTACTATAATTCTCTATCAGATTGTAAAATATACTCAACAAATAAATACTATTTTTATAAATATAAACTCAATATTAATATATCTGGAACTAAAAGAGGAAACACATTTGAATGACCTTGATATCAAATTCCAAAGCAATTCCTGAAAACTTTAAAATTAGTGTTCATATAAATACTTAGCTAGTATTTTTGTGTATGTTGCTGGTGGTAAAGGGATCTCAAAATAATAGTCTTTCAAACAAGACAGTCAATAATAATGTTGCTTTAGATTAAGATATTTGCTGGGGATTGTGGCATATGCCTTTAATCCCAGCACTTGGGAGGCAGAGGCAAGCAGATCTCTCAGTTCAAGGGCCAGCCTGGTCTACAGAGTGAATTCCAGGAAAGTCAGAGATACTCAGAGAAACTCTGTCTGAAAAAACTATATATATATATATATATATATATATATATATATATATATATATATATATATATATATAAAATTACCTAACATTTTTCATATATAGAAACAAACAGCAGGACAGGTGTGACCTCTCGGCACACTGGGCTAGACTCACATTGTCTTGGTTAGCTTACCAGGTTAGCTAGTGGGTTTAGGACCTCATTTTAGAAGAAAGAAAAACAGAGTGAGAGTCGATGAATTACAGATATGAAATAGTACTAGAATTTTTTTTTTTTTTTTTTTTTTTTTGGTTTTTCGAGACAGGGTTTCTCTGTATAGCCCTGGCTGTCCTGGAACTCACTCTGTAGACCAGGCTGGCCTCGAACTCAGAAATCCGCCTGCCTCTGCCTCCCGAGTGCAGTACTAGAATTTTTAAAGTATTATTGAAGAATAAGAACAACATAAAATAAAAGAGGAAATACAGCCTTAGATAAAATAAAAGTACATGTAGAGAGCACTGAAAACAGATAACAACTGTGCCCCACGGCTCTCATCTGACCAAGGACTTTCCTGTCTCCCCGCCCCCCCAGACCTGACTGCAGGATGACACATGTTAAAGTCTATACAGCAATCACTCAGCAGTCTCTTACAAAATTCCTAAATTAACACAGTCGATGTCAACAAGTCTAAACTTTCATGTCTTAAACATTTATAAAACATGAGTAGTTTAAGATTGTGTGTCATACAAATAAAGCAACAGAAAATGAACCTAAATTACATTTAGTATCTCTTTGTAAGTCAGCTACACTAATCAATGTGTGTGTGTGGCATAAAGAGGGAGTAGGAGGGAGGAAACTGCTTTTAGTAAAAAGTAAAAATCAAAATCCTATAATAAAGTGCTATAAGTGAGTGTGGTCTGCTCTAATTTAACAAGTATTGACAGGCATACTTAAATACAATTAGAGATCTACCCAAGCTTATGAAAAATGTATTTTATAAGGAAATCCTATCTAAAAAAATTTTTTTAATCTGTTTATACCTCAAAATTTAATGGATGTGGGATAGGCTTGCTTACCACCTAAAAATGAGAGATCTGTAAAGTTTGTATTTTTGAAACTACCACAATCCTTAGGAAGCTATGCCACTGATGAGGGATTGCTTCCCTGCCAACCACATACACTATTTCTTGAATACCTGTACTGTAATGGTGGCTCTTCACCATTGGGTAGATGGGGGATCTCGGGTGGTGTCACAAAAACGGTATGTTCACTTTTGAAAGATGCATCCAGTTCTATAAGTCGAACTTCACCACTCTTGTCTGTATCCACCTGGAATTTTGAAATGCATTTAAAAGCCACATTGGTTAGGTGAATGGTTAGTTAAACACACCACTTCCATCAAGATCTACTACAGATATTTAAAAAGTTACCCTAACCTGCTGAAAGATCTTGGTGGTTCTATTTCTAATTTTATGTGTACCTATGTCTCTGTTTTAATTGTACTATTTACTTATTTCAAGACAGCGGCGTCTCACTGTATAGCTCAGGCTGGAACTCACAAGATTTGCCTGCCTCTGCCTCCCAAGAACTGGGATTAAAGGTCTCTGTCACCATGCCCGGTTCTCTATTCCTAATTTTTTTTTTTAAAATGGAGGGTGATTATGTTTGTCATATAGATTTTTTATACATGTTCTTCCTCTCAAACAGGCACATCCACATTTATCAAAATGTAAAATGTGAGTGATAGCATCACCAGCAATTAATTTATATTATCTCTATATCATTTATTTTCCAACCAAAGTAACGAGTATTAGTGTTACTTAATTTTTGAAAAACTCAAAGTAATTATTGTTAGAGCACCACTTATTTCCATTCTGTTGGAGGATATTTAAAAATCTGTTTGTCTAGAAGAAGCTAGCTTTCTATTTTGCTATCAGAGGCCTTTCAGGCTGCCGTGTGTGGCGTGTGGCTTCCCATACGGAAGCACTGCTGAGCCTGCTTGTTCCTCTGGGTTCTAACTCGGGAAAACATTACTTTTAACTTTTCCTTTTACCATTTTCTTTTGGCATGGGGCTTCTTACCCTCCTTCTGAAGTCTCCCCACCCCTCTGACATGCAGCTTCTAGCTGACTTACACTGTTGCAGAGACCGCCTTCCCCAGACCCCACTCACAAGGCATGGCTTTGTCTCTTCTCTCCCCTCCCCTGCCCACCCACAGCTGCCAACGTTTAGAGAAGGCTTGCTCTTATTTTTTTCTCCCAAACTCTAATAAACTTGTCCTTGAGTTCTTTTTGGGGGGAGGAGACACCTATAAGACTCCAGCAAAGATACAATGAGTACAGTAAGCTAGAGGAGCACTGCCCTACAGCACTCAACGCTGGTGTGTGTGTGTGTGTGTGTGTGTGTGTGTGTGTGTGTGTGTGTGTGTGTGTGTGTGGTGCTGAGGACCCAAGCAGAGTCCTACACTGAGTAGGCATGCAACCTTCCACTAAGTCACAAACCCAGCCTGGTATGGTCATTTTTAGAAAGCAAGATGTGTTCGAATATTGCTACTGTATTTTTATTTTAAAAAAATAACAGGCTGGGCAGTGGTGGCGCACGCCTTTAATCCCAGCACTTGGGAGGCAGAGGCAGGCAGATTTCTGAGTTCCAGACCAGCCAGGGTTACACAGAGAAATCCTGTCAAGAAAAGAAAAGAAAAGAAAAGAAAAGAAAAGAAAAGAAAAGAAAAGAAAGTGAAAACAAAACAAAAACCCAACACCTATCAGTGCTATGTTTTTGTATGTTTGCAACAGCAACTAACTACAAGTAATACATACATCAAACAATAGATAAAGAAGAGTGAATTCACCAGATAAAGTATAGTTACCAATAACGAAAAATAACAATTATGGGCTGGAGAGATGGCTCAGCAGTTAAGAGCACTGGCTACTCTTCCAGAGATCCTGAGTTTAATTCCCAGCAACCACATGGTGGCTCACAACCATCTGTAATGGGATTCAGTGCCCCATTTTGGTGTGTCTGAAGACAGCAACAGTGTACTTACACACATACATTAAATAAATAAGTAAATAAGTAAATAAATAAATAAATAAGAGAGACCAGTCTGTGCAGGAGAGCACGCGGGCTGCAGAAGCAACAGAGCTTCTTGGACAGGGGCCCTTTGGGCCTTCATCCTCAGCCAGGAGGCAGAGCTGAGAACCAGGCCTCTGTACATCTTCCCTGCCAGAGGAGAGTCGGCCTCCAGGGAGGTAGGTCTCTGACCCCGGGACTCATGTGAAACTGCCATCTTGTATCCTGGGTCTCTCAGAGACCAGTCTGTGCAGGAAAGCGCACAGGCCGCAGAAGCAACAGAGCTTCTTGGACAGGATCCCTTTAGGCCTTCATCTTCAGCCAGGAGGTGGAGCTGAGCTCCAGACCTCTGTGCACCTTCCCTGAAAGAGGAGAGCTTGCCTGCAGCAAGTGCTCTGACCACTGGGACTCAGGAGAGAGTTGGACTCCCAGGAGTGCTGACAGAGGCTAACAGAATCACAGGAGGAACAAGCTCTAGCCAGAGACACTAGAACATCTAACCCCAGAGATCACCACATGGCGAAAGGCAAACGTAAGAACCTTACTAACAGAAACCAAGACCACTAGGCATCATCAGAACCCAGTACTCCCACCACAGCGAATTCTGGATACCCCAACACACCCGAAAAGCAAGATTTGGATTTAAAATCATATCTCATGATGCTGGTAGAGGATTTTAAGAAGGGCATTAATAACTCACTTAAAAAAATAAAGGAGAACATGGCTAAACAAGTAGAAGTACTTAAAGAGGAAGCACAAAAATCCCTTAAAGAATAACAGGAAAACACTGCTAAACAGGTAGAAGTCCTTAAAGAGGAAACACAAAAATCCCTTAAAGAACTACAGGAAAACACAACCAAACAGGTGATGGGATTGAACAAAACCATCCAAGACCTAAAAGTGGAAGTAGAAACAATAAAGAAAACCCAAAGGGAGACAACTCTGGAGATAGAAATCCTAGGAAAGAAATCGGGAACCATAGATGCAAGCATCAGCAACAGAATATAAGAGGTAGAAGAGAGAATCTCAGGTGCAGAAGATTCCATAGAGAACATGGGCACAACAATCAAATAAAATGCAAAATGCAAAAAGATCCTAACCCCAAACATCCAGGAAATCCAGGAAACAATGAGAAGACCAAACCTGCAGATAATAGTAGATGAGAATGATGATTTTCAACTTAAAGGGCCAGTAAATATCTTCAACAAATTTATAGAAGAAAACTTCCCCAACCTAAAGAAAGAGATGACCATGAACATACAAGAAGCCTACAGAACTCCAAATAGACTGGACCAGAAAAGAAATTCCTCCCAACACATAATAATCAGAACAACAAATGCACTAAATAAAGATAGAATATTAAAAGCAATAAAGGAAAAAGGTCAAGTAACATATAAAAGCAGACCTATTAGAATTACACCAGACTTCTCACCATAGACTATGAAAGCCAGAAGATCCTGGGCAGATGTTACACAGACCCTAAGAGAACACAAATGCCAGCCCAGGCTGCTATACCCAGCAAAACTCTCAATTACCAGAGATGGAGAAACCAAAGTATTCCATGACAAAACCAAATTCACACAATGTCTTTCCACGAAAACAGCCCTTCAAAAAACATTAAAGGGAAAACAACACCAGGAGGGAAATTACGCCCTAGAAAAAGCAAGAAAGTAATCCTTCAACAAACCTAAAAGAAGACAGCCACAAGAACAGAATCCCAACTCTAACAACAAAAATAACAGGAAACAACAATTACTTTTCCTTAATACAAAGAACTCAAGAAGGTGGACTCTAGAAAATAAAAGAACCCTATTAAAAATTGGGGTACAGAGTTAAACAAAGAATTCTCAACTGAGGAATACCGAATGCCTGAGAAGCACCTGAAAAAATGTCTAACATCCTTAATCATCAGGGAAATGCAAATCAAAACAACCCTGAGATTCCACCTCATACCAGTCAGAATGGCTAAGATAAAAAATTCAGGTGACAGCAGATGCTGGCAAGGATGTGGAGAAAGAGGAACACTCCTCCATTGCTGGTGGGATTGCAAGCTGGTATAACCACTCCGGAAATCATTCTGGCGGTTCCTCAGAATGAGGATGGGGAAGGGTTTAGGGGACTTTCGGGATAGCATTTGAAATCTAAATGAAGAAAATATCTAATAAAAATTGGAAAAAAAAAAGAAGTGGATGCTCATAGTCATCTATTGGATGGAACACAGGGCCCCCCATGAAGGAGCTAGAGAAAGTACCCAAGGAGCTGAAGGGGTCTGCAACCCTATAGGAGGAACAACAATATGAACTAACGGGTATTCCCCAGAGCTTGGTCTCTAGCTGCATATGTAGCAGAGGATGGCCTAGTTGGCCATCAAAGGGATAAGAGGCCCTTGGTCTTGTGAAGATTATATACCCCAGTATAGGTGAACACCAGGGCCAAGAAGTGGGAGTGGGTGGGTTGGGAAGCAGGGCATGGGGAGGGTATAGGGGACTTTTGGGATAGTTTTGAAATGTAAATGAAGAAAATATCTAATTAAAAATAGCTCACAAATACTGCATGAAGAAGCACAAAATAAATAAATGAATGATTTAAAAAAGAAAAGAAAAATAACAATTATTTATCTTTCTGTCTGAATAAAACATGTACAATGCCTTCACTGTTCTTAAATCCCATGAGAACGACAATAAGGTTAGAAATAAGAAACCGAGAGAGCCTGCTCCAGAGGCGTTGCAGGTAAGGCTGCTATGTCACATCAGTATGCTCTGTACATTGGTAGGTGGCAGAGGGAGAAAGGATATGTCTTTGCTCAGTGTTCTAACTTGTGAACATTTGAATGGTTAGTAGCCTAATACTCCCTGGCGGGAAAAGTTAGCCTGACAGGATCCAGCTAGGTGCTGTGCAGATTCCCAGGACAGGAAGTGAGTCCATAACAAACACCCCTCACTTAGGACCCAGGCCTGGGTGGGGAGCCAGCCAGAGATGACCACTAGACTGGTGCCATGGGGCCTAGAGAGTGAGCTAGCCTGAGGCGCACAGGCGCTGGTGGGCAGACCGTGCCCAGATGACCCCTGCCCAGTGCCATAATTCATGAGCGGGACATAGTACTCCTGAGGGGACCCCAGAGACGCTGGGAGCCACTAAGAGGAGCAAGTAAGTGCTGGAGAAATGGAAGAGAAAAGAAACAGGATGTGGGCACAATGAAGAGAGGCAGAATTGGAGACTACAGGGTAGTAAAAAAAATTGTTGGAGTAGTCATTGCTCCTATCTGGAACCATGGTGGTGTCCTGGCTTGTGCTGCTTCTAGGGGGCAGGTTTGTGCTCTGATGCAGCAGGCAGGCATCCCTGGTCTGATCTTCTGCCTGGGGACATGTTGATATCTGAAGGCTGTGCAAAACTGGCCCCACCCCTTCACTTGGGCATCAAGAAAGAGCTTGGCCTGGGGTGGCGTGAAAGCAGGTGAACTGGCCCTGCTGCCCCTAATCAACTGTGGTACTTGGCCCACACACTGTGGAAGTTGTGGGTGAGCTGCCCTGAGGATATGAGTGTGGGAGAGCTGGCCCTGCCACCTGTCTCCTGTGCCATGGCATGAATGGTGGCGTGGACCAGGGAAAGATTCCCCTTCTCTATCTTTTGCCCTTGCCACCTGTAGCAGGAGGGTAAGCTGGCTCCGATGGGGTCATGAGAGCAGGAGAGTTGGCCCTGCCCCTCACCTGCTGCAGCATAGAGAGAGTAGGGCCTGCACCTTCACCGGGCAGCATGGTTGAGCTGGCCCTACCACTTGTCTGCTGTGCAGTGGGTGGTGTGGATGAAGGAGTGATGTCTCCCTCCTCTTCCTCATCCCTCAACACCTATGACAGACAGGAGAGCTGTCATGATGGTGGAAGAACTGTCCCTGTCCCTAGTGGCTGCCATACTCAGGAGAATGGGCACTGCACTTGCCTGAGCAGCAGGGTAGAGCTAGTCCTGACTGTGGGGGGTGCTGGTGAGCCAGCCCTGAGGGCATAAGAGCAGGAAAACAGGCAGGCTGACGAGCTCAGATATCTCTTGGGCCCAGATCCAGGGCTTTGAATTGTCCACCCCAGTATCTTACCTCATCTATGAACTACTGGAGTGCATGAAGAGGCTGGTCCTATAGTTCCAAAACTACAGGATCTCCATGACACTAGGCAACAACGGGATATTAGAATGGAGTTCCAGTGAGGTTCCAGTATTGATAGTGAAGCAGAAGCCAGAGGCCTCAAACTAGACATTGCAATAAACATTTGCAACCAAAGAAGTGTAGACAAGTGTTGACACTTTGTGGGACACACTGTGACACACAACAGCTTCCACAACAAGAATTTTTTTCTCTGTTCATGGGGAGGTAGCAAGGGTGGAGGGTAGGAACGAGAAGAGAGGGATATAAGTAGGATTGGGGTGCATGATGTGAAATTCACAAAGAACCAATAAAAAAAAAACACTGACCAGGCACTGAAGGAAGCAGGAAGATGCCAAGATACAAGCTGTTAGTGCTTTGGATGTGTCAGTCATAAAACGTGCTGTGTGAGCTGGGGAGATGGCCCAGTGGGTCAACTGCTTGTCACACAAGCGAGAGGATACGGTACCATGCACCTGTAATCCTAGTGCTGGAGGAGTGTGACAGGAGGGTCCCCAGTGCAGTGAGAGCTGCAGCCTGAAAAACCACAGGCAGAGTAGGTCTGCTGCACTCCAGAGTAAGGCCACACATCCAAGTGTATGGGCAACACAAACTGTATTCAATGGGTTAGAAACAAAGGACATAAAATTGAGTGGGTAGGGAAGGGGTTAATCTGGGAGGAGTTGGGGAGGAGGGGTTAATAATCATGATCAAAATACATGATATCATGATAGGCAATTCTATTTTTAAAAAGGTAGGAAGCAATAAACAAAACATGTGATTGTGACCTCTGGTCTGAATATACATGGTGCACACACACACACACACACACACACACACCATGGACATATACAAACCTACACATATCACATATACACACACCATGGACATAGGCAAACATATACATACCATACACACACACACACACACACACACACACACACACACACGCACGCACACCATGGACACACACACACACACACACACACACACACACACACACACCATGGACATAGACAAACATATACACACACAACCATGCCCTTGAAATTGAAGTAAAGATGAGATTAAAGCAAGAACATTAGCACCTTCATTTAAGGACTCCCAGATCCACGGCACAGCTCAGGAGTTAGAACACTACCTCTCATCAATGCTGGGAGAAGGCTAAGCTTTTGTTGTTTTGTTTTCTAGGGTGAATCAAAAGACTTTATATTTATAGACAATAGGGGAGCTGAGGTACTCAGAGGGAAGACAACCAGGGAGAAGAAACCTTAAAAACAACCACAACAAATAAGCCTACAGTCAGGAAGCAAGAACAAGGTGTCACATAAAAAAGAAACATTCAGTTATGTTTATATGGAAATTGCAAACACAACATCAGAAATAAAAGTATATTATAAGGAATGGCAAGTGAAATTGAAGCAATCAGTCAAAAAGCAGAACAGCGGGGTAGAAGGATGGGGCAATAAAGAGGAAAATACCAGGGCACAAGTGATCTGGAGGGGGAAGTAGGAAAGGGGAGACTCCAATCAGGAAGGGGGAAATAAACAGACAAGAAGAGGGCAGAGTATAAAGTAACAGTAAGGATACCTAAGCAACCATACTATTAACTATCCACCTAAAAATATCTAAAATACATTTAAGTTGATGTATAAATATGCACATATAGTTTAAATGAAAATTTCCAATATAGGCTGATAATGTTCCTCCCAAGAGCCACAAACCATGGCACAAAAATTCTAACACCATGTATGAGATGCCCTCCTTTGAGCTGTTGGTCAGGGTTGTCTAAGAGACTCACAAAATATTATAGACTATTGATTGTTACTGCCCTTGGATATCCTCCAGAGGTGGGAGATCAGTCCCTATTGCTGAATTCTTTTTGGGCAGAGGTGCCAGAAGCCCAGAGCTGGCTATGACCTGGCAGCCTCCTCTCTGAGGACTACCGCCCACAGTACCAGAGAGCCCATGCAGGCTTCCAAAGGAGCGAGACAACCAACAGTCCTACCCAGTGAGGACACTTAGGAACCCTAGAGTGTGCAGCAGGCAAGACAACATGAAGGGTGCAATAGTCACAGGCATGTCTTAGCAGGAACCAGCAGCTTTCAAATTGGAAGTAGGATCTGTTCAATAAGATGGAAATTGTGCCTGGTACTGGAAACTTAGCCAACTACCCCCGGATGGTGAAGTTCATGGATCTTGGCAGAGAACCTACAAGCTCCACTTTATTAAATCAGCATAATCCCTAACTACTTTCTAAATATTAGTCCTTACACCCACAGGTAAGTGTAGTTTCCAACCCCCATCAAAGAAACCTTTGCAACAGTCAGAGAGCATTACAGAAAACCATACATGCACAAATGCACAGATGAGAAGCCTCGTCCCAACGTATACATCTACAACCCAACGTGTTTGTGTGAGCAGGGTCAGAGATCATTGTGAAAACACAACGTGTGCATGTGAGCAAGGCTCAGAGATCATTGTGAAAACACAATGTGTGCGTGTGAGCAAGGCTCAGAGATCATTGTGAAAGAGAGGGTAGAGAGATTGTACAAGCCAGAGGAACAGAGAACTTGCTGTGAGACTATGTCTCCTAGAAATGTCATGATTGAAATCTTACCAACATGGCTTCCTAAACATGATTTAAACAAGGACAATACGAACAGACATGATAAACTGGAAGGGGAAGCCCTTGAGGTCCCAACCCAAGACAAAGAACTACAGACAACTAAAGAGCTGAGAGTGGGAGAAGTGGTCTCCCCTAGGAAAGAGCCGTGACTAGTTACCCATGACCAAAGGTCACCCCGGAAACACGTAGACACAACTGACATTATACAAACTGAGCAGGTCGTAGTTATGTATTTAGGAACACACATACACACCCACACACACCTCACCACCACCACCATCACCATCACCACCACCACCACCACCACCACCACCACCACCACCACCACCACCTTATCACCAAAAATTAAAGAAAAAAAGGACATAAATTTGAAAGAAAGCAGGAGATATACATGGTATGGTTTAGAGGAAAAGGAAGGGGGAAGAGATGTAATTATACTATAATCCCAATATATATTTTTAAAAAGTAGAAAGAAAATTTGATGAAAAGGGAAAAATTAAGAGGATCAGGCTAGGAGGGTCAATATTCAAATAATACATATTTCCAGAAAGAGGGAGAGGGAGAGAAGAGAGAGTAGAATAAAAGAAATTAAAAAAAAAAACCTCTAGAAGTGAAAAAAATGAATTCCCAAATTAAAAGGATCCACACAGATCCATTCACTGAATAAAGAAATGCCTACATAAGGCATCTCCCCATATCCCCTGAGATTCTATGATACCGAGGATCTTAGAGGTGCCCCAAGAAAGAGAAAGAGATCAGACACAAACGTTGAGAAATCAAGACAGCATTAGACTTTTTGCCACTATCTCACAGGGCAGTGAAAGACAGTGCAGCATTGAATTTCAAATACCAATTCAACTAAGTTTGCAACCAAAGGGCAGCGAGGAAGGCACTTTCAGACAGCTCCACTCTAACAGGGAAATACACTAAGCAAGTAGTTATAGAGGCATGGGCTGAAAGCAGGGCATTCAACTCCAGCAAGAGGTTAATACAGTTACTGAGGTGCTGGAGGAAGAACATTCTAGATGAAAGACTAGAAAGCAACCAGTTCATATTAAAACAATTAAGATGGAACACTCCAGCAAGAATTTTTAAAACATAAATGGATAGTGGTGTACTGAAGAGAGTTTCACTCTTCCCAACTTTCCAGATGAATTAGTGTTAGGCTGAGGACAAGAGCAGCACAACTGTTCACTCATTGAGAAAAACAATGTGCTTCTGTGTGTCTCTGCACACAAAACCCAATACAGGCTGAAACTGACCCACAGACTCAATGCCTTGGTAAAGACATGTCCTTTAACTGCATGTTTAAAATTTTGCATTGTATTGTAGATATAATAATGTCACAAATCCCACATTTGCCACCTGAACATCTCTCTGTGTCTTTGGAAAGTACAGTGATATCTGTCTCAATTGAGAGAAAAATAAATCCAATGCCATGCAAAATAATTAAGGCATTTCTATATTCCTTTTATGTCCTTCCAGAAGACGCTGATATGCTCAGGAAACTCTGCAAGTGAGCACTTGAAAAGCCAGAAAAGCATCTTAGCTGACAATCTGCTACAGACTGCCTGAGGTGAGCCCTTCCCACAGGAGCAGACTGCATGGGTTTAAAATATAATCATGTGACAAACAAGGACACATGTTTCTTTAATTAGTCACAAATGAAAATAATTCTTATGTTGTTATTACTATTCAGCATTACTCATTTTCATTTCAAAACAGAGTTAAATGTTTCCAGTTTGAATATGCTAAGGTCAAAAGGGGAATATGTCTAATTTATGTTTAAGCACAGGCAAGGGTTGGTGGAGGGAAGTAATATGTATCTAATTTATTCATCTATTTTTCATTGTTTAACTTTCAGAGGTAAGAGGATTTGTTCACTTAAACAAAATGAGTTCAAACTTACCCAACTAAGGAACAGCCTACAACATAAATGATTATTCTCAAAGTGTAATAAGACATTCTGAAAATGCTTGCAGATTAAAATTATTTATTGAGTTTTTATGTTCAGTGTTTCAATAGGGATCCAGGACTATGAAAGGCAGGCACACTGTACTTATATTTCAGGAGTTCTGTTCTGTAACTCCAGAGACAACTAACCTCTGCTCCAACTTTACATATGAAGCTTATTAAAATACACACTAGGCCTTGTGATATTTTATTTTCTCCAATAAAGTGTCCCTTGAATTATAACAAAACAAATACAAGTAACTGTGGTTCAGGATTTCATTAGTTTGTTTTTGCTTAGCTTTGTTACTAATCTATACCTGCACCATACTTCTTAGCTTTGATTTTCTGCTTAGTAAAATCTTCAAGTAGTTCAATGTGTGTATATAGGAAATTTTTCATAGGATCTAGAATTCTTAAATAGGTGTTGGAGATTGGTTCTAGCAGTTTGATTTAATTAGGAATCTGTGTGTCCAAACACTGAAGGTCCATGTCCCCAATTGGTTTTTGATTGGTCAATAAAGATGTCAGCAGCTAATGGCTGGGCAAAGGGAGATGGGTGGGACCTTTAGATTTACGTGGGCTAGGTTGTGGGAGAGAGGAATAGACAGAGGATCAGCATGATGTGATGGGAGACAGATCAGATTTAGAGGTGCAGGAGATAAAGCCAATGAGCCATGTAAGAATTCAGGTGGGTGGCCACTGCCCACTGCCCACTGCCCACTGCCCACTTCTCCACTTGGGCCTGGGATAGCAGGGGAAGGTTTAGGAGTGCCCAGCCTTTGAGGTACCAAAGGCATTTTAAAATTAACTGGTGTGTGTGTGTGTGTGTGTGTGTGTGTGTGTGTGTGTATCTACCATTAGGAAATAAGAGTTCCTGGATGGGTGGATAGAAGCACGAGACCCACCTTGAGCACAAAGTGGTGTAGCTGAAAACTCACTGCTACAAATAGGTTACAAAAAAGAATGTTAGGATGAGAACTCAGGTCCTCTGCAAGAGAAGCAAGACCCTGGAATGTATATTTTAAAAGGACTTGTTCAAATCATCCACTACATTGACTCCCATCACATAAATATCAAGTAACCTACAGAAATCACTAGACAATCTAAAGTATTAACTACTAGGAGATCTCCTTAGGACAGGATGTCCTAGAGATGAAGTAAAATTACAAGTCTTGTACAGCTTACAATATTAATGAGTATCTCATTAGACTATGTGACATTAGTTTTTGTTTAACTAAAACAAAGACTGGTGAATAAAATATAGTGAATGCATCAAAAAGAAACACTATAGAAAATCTCCTTTAATACTTAACTAGTGTTGCCACCTAGCTCAGTGCTCCCAAGTGGGCTGCATGCCACTAGCTAAGTCCTGGCCACTAATTTGGTCTCATATGACTCAGCTAGCTTGATATGGAGATAACATTATACAAATGCATGTCATTGTTTATAAAGGATGTAAATAAATATGACCAGTGGAGAGTTGGTACCATATGGAACATCAATCTTTCAGTCTCTCTCTGTCTGTCTCTGTCTCTGTCTCTCTCTCTCTTTCTCATGCATACAATTATTTTTGTAAAAAGGCTCTCTGCCTTCCCATTTTTCTCAACATTTTATTCCACAAGGTATGCTTAAAATATTTATTAAAATATTGAAAATAGTGCTGGAGAGATGGCTAATCTGCTTTTGTAGAGGGCCAGAGACTGGAGTTCAAGTCCCACAACCCAAATGGATGGCTCACAAATTGACACAGGATGGAATTGTGAGGGTTAGTGTCAACTTTCAACTTAATAGAATCTGGAGCCATCTGAAAGATGGGCTTTAGGTATATCTGTGGGTGACTGTCCTGATTAACTAAGGTGAGAAGGCTCATACCACAATGGGTGGCACCATTCCTTAGGCAGAGGTCCCTGGACTGTGTAAGGGGAAGCAAGCTGAAAAATGCATGCATGCATTCATTGCTTTTGTCTTCTGACTATGGAGCAGCTGTCTCAAGCTCCTGATGCCTTGACTTCCCTGACATGATAATATGAGCTAAAATAATAATCCCTTCATCTCTTAAGTAGTTTTTGTCAGAGTATTTATCCTAGCAACAGAAAAAGAAACCAATTATTTCTCCAAAGAGTACTGATCCTTTTGCTATTTAGAAGCCAGAATCTATACCTCTTTGGTATTAAGTTGTGACTGTTCTCTGCCCTGCCCACATGTGTGTGCACATGTGTGCGCGTGCACACAGACACACAGACCCAGACACACACACACACTTACGTTACTACTAACAATAAATAAAATTTAATACAAGTATGTGCTGTAATTTCTAGGAGGCTGCTCAAACTCTCATTGTAAGTGGTCAAGTATGAAAATAAGATTATTTTAGATTTTTGTTACAAGCTATAAATAGAAACAATAACATAACATTTATAACAGTCATATAAAATAAGCCAGGGCACTGCAGATTACTGCAGACTACTTACTTTATCTACACAGTCATCAAAAAAGGCCAGGCTTGCATCTTTATCGCTGACAAAAGAACATTCCTCAATGAAGCGAATAAACATTTGTGTTTTGGTCATCATGTTATAGAATTTTTGATGTGATCGGTCCCGGCTTCTTAAGAAAGCTATTCAGTATAAATAGATAATGTGAGTATAGATTCAGAAAATCTTTTGCTAAAAGAAACTTAATCAACACTATCATCTATATTCTCATTTTGTTTACTATTTTACTGAAAAACAAAACAAAACGTAAGTTCTTTAATAAATGGGGAAGTAGGAAAAGCAATAGAGAAGGTGCACACAGACCGTGCAAGCTCTCACCCAGAGCCATGTCACTGCCTGGACGGTTAGACATAAACTAGTACAGCTCAGTCTCTGCAACCGCTGCTTGTGCATTGTGTGTCATGTTGTATGTATGATTTCTCTGCCCCTTGTTCTCTCTCTCTGCACTTATCCTATTTAAGGTTGTAACTGAATCTGCTCACTCTATTGCCTTCTAATTGCCCATCTTCTTGACTACACACTCAATGAAAGAAGCATCTCTTTTGCTTACTGATACATTCCAAATGTTCGACATTACATGGCACTGAGCACATACTTACTAGATTAATTTCTTTTCCAAATATTAAATACAAGAGAAAGTAAATACATAGCATGATACCAATTAATTGTACTGTGGGCTTCACAACTTCCCCTTTCCCCCTTTGTAGTCTAAGAATATCGTATTTGTAAAGCAGACTGAAATAAAACAGACGAGGCTGGCTGTTCAAGCCTGGAGGTGACAGTCCCAGGGGTTCCTGGCAGCCCTGAAAGAGACTGTTGAAACCTCAACACAAATGTGATACAACAAAGTGAAATTAAATGTGCTCAAGAGGTTCTGAAGTTCTCAGACAGAACTGTTCTTAGGATTCCAGTTAATGAAGAACTTGCCCTACAGAGCTGGCCTCACACAGCCTCAGAGCAGGTGCGTGCTTTGCAAAACATAGACTATTACTTCAGAAAACAAATGATTTGTTACAAGTTTAAGCTTAACAACATGGAAGCTCTAATATTATATATGAGCACTCACCTTGAAGGGCAAAAAGAGAGGTTGCATCTGTCGCTGTCTCAGACGGGGCTTGTGTTATTGGCCTTAAGTATGATCTATAACCTTTTAAAATAGAGGCCATGAAAAACAAGAATGCCTCCTGGATTTCCAGATCTATCATGTGCAACCTCTTCCCGGAATTAAAATCATAATCATTCATTGCTAAGTCCATTAGTCCATCATCTCTCGGTCTCTGCTGCACTGTGAAGAAATATAGGTTTTAAATTTTGTCTATGAAAAATAATGCTCACCCTAGTTTTAATGCAAAATGTATCTTTTCAAAATTGCTCACACAACCACAACTCTTCTATTTACATCACTTAATAGTATACAAGCCTCAAGAAAAAAATTCTCTATCACTTTAAGGTTCTGTTGAGCATATTTTAACTAACTTACACCTAAAATTATTCCTGTAAATCTATCATTAGAGTAAGTTCATGCTCTAAAAGAACTACATATGTACGTGTGCGTACATATGTGTATACACACACTAGTAAAGAAAGTTCCTAACAACCACGGCACTGGAAATATAGAATACACAATCATTTCAACTCCTTTCTTCATAAAATCCAAGTGCCTGTGGGCTAAAACAGAAGGATTAAAAAAAAACAAAAAGCCTCTTCCTGGACAACTCAATGATAGAGCCAATAGGTAGTAAGGAGTAATTTATGTTAGAGGAGCCTGGCTGAGTCCCTCCTGTCCCTTCTAAGGTGGACTGAGAAGCCCAGTAGCCACTAGCAGGAGTACCCTCCACAGCAGGCGCAAAGGAGAACACACTGACGAGAGAGGCAGAGGAGGGAGCTTCACCACTGAAGCACTCCTGACAATGACGCACGGCCTGAGCTTACAAGAGGACTCCTAGACAAAAAAAAAAAAATCACACCAGGAACCATTTGACAGTTTAAGTATAATTTTTACAAAGATTTATTTATTTTATTATGTGTCTATTTGCCCGCATGCCTGTATGTGCACCAGGTCTGTTGGATCTTCCAGAACTGGGATTATAGATGACTGTGAACCACCATATGGATGCTGGGAGTCAAATCTGGGTCCTCTGAACGAGCAGTATTATGAAAATAATTAAAGAAAAAACTGTTTTAGAGGATATAGAAAAGACTTGAAACTACCTGCCTCTGATTTAGAACTGGATCCTCTTGCTATAAAGAAATTTATTTATAAAACAGGCAAACTTGGGATGAGGAAGGTTTGTCAGGGGGAGTGTTTATTGTGCACACATGAAGGCATGTATTTAGATCCCTAGCCCACATAAAAGCCAGGCATTGCCACGTGCATCTGCAACCCCAGGGCTGAAGGAAGAGGGAAAGATACAGGGAGATCTTAGGGTTTCAGTGGCTAGCCAGGCTCCAGGTTCACTGAGAGATCTTATCTCAAAAGTAAGGTGGGCGACAATAGAGGAAGACATGTAACCAGGTGCATTTACATCCACACTGAAAGAAAGAAATACAAAGCAGTAACCCTTGAACTCGGGCTGCAGATGAGGGTGCCCAAGGTTAATTCCCTGAGTTCTATAACTTTGTTGTCATGATGTCAAAGGATGCCCTGTTGGTAAGAAATGCATTCCATTTAGATATACTAGAACACCTACTCTCAAAAAGGGGCAAGACAGAAGTTCCAAAATCTTCAAAACTTAAAAACCTTTTAAGGAACAGTTAATTATCTAAACTACCAGTATTCCTTAAACATCTGTAGCTTTAAGCAAAGTTCCTAACACTGGGGAGGAGGCTCGGTGGGTGAAAGGTCTTGGAATGCAAATCTGATAAGCTGAGTTTGGATTTCTAGAACACACATAGAAAGCAAGATATGGTAGTCTGCATCAGTAATCCCAGTGTTCCTACAATGGGAGAGAGAAAAAGAGAATCACACAGAAGCTCATGGCCCAGTTAGCCTGGAGCATTCAAGGGCAGCAGTAAGCAAGAAGAGCCTCCAGCAGGGTGGAGAGTAAGGCTAATAGTTACCGAGAGTTGTCCTTTAACCTTCAGTGTGCCCAGAGCGTGCACGCGCACACACACACACACACACACACACACACACACACACACACACACACACACACAAGACTTAAAAGGTAAGTTGGAGAGTAATCCAGGAGACATATAACATCAATCTTTGGCTCCATGTGCATATGGACATACATGGATAGACACACAAACACGCACACATTTTTTAAAAAGCAGACATCTTGTCCTTAGTACCCACGGCTGTATCGTCTGCATTCTGCCCACTAGAGTTGGACAGACTACTCAACTGAGTTACTTATATTGGCTACAATAGCTATTGGATTCTGTGGCTCTCCACGGGAGTAAGAGCATTTCTGTTTGTTTGTTTGTTTGTTTGTTTTTGAGACAGGGTTTCTCTGTGTAGCCCTGGATGTCCTGGAACTCACTCTGTAGACCAGGCTGGCCTCGAACTCAGAAATCTGCCTGCCTCTGCCTCCCAAGTGCTGGGATTAAAGGCGTGCGCCACCACCTCCCGGCAAGTAAGAGCATTTCTAGAAAGCAAACTAGAGAACAAAAATTTGTAAACAATTGACCTAATCCACAAGAGTAAAGCTTGCTGTTTTATGTCATTTAAAAAATATATCCTGCAATACTTTTGAGCTACCATGGAGTTGGCTAGTTTCTAAACTTTATTTACACTGTCTGTTACATTCTATTTCAAGTTATATTCTTAGTATCTTGGACCTTCACAGGTGTAGGCTATTTCCTATGTCTGCATTTCATAATAAATGCATGAGAACTATATATATATCTCCACATCTATATATATAAAACGATAGATAGATAGATAGATAGATAGATAGATAGATAGATAGAGCCACATCACCATTGACCATATTTCATAAAATAAGTATTAAACCTCAGACACTGAATGGACCATTGTTACAATACTGAGAGAATTCAAGAAATAAAAGCTTAATTTTTATCAGAAATTCTGGATCACTATCAAGATACGTTTTTATATAAGATTTTTTTCCTAAAACATTTCATATCCTAAAATCAATTTTCATTTTGGTTTTAGCAAGTGGCAGATGGTTCCAAGACAGGCATTAGTGAAGAGGTTAGGACCTGACTCTTATTTCACTGACAACAGCATTTCCTAATGTACTTTAAATCATCCATCTTAGATATGTAAAATCTGTTTTATATATGAAGAAAATATACCAGTGGCAATCCTTATTTCTTCATGTATTTTACTAATGGCAAAATTCAAGAAAATGACCTCTTTAGTGCCCTTCTGAATTTTGCTATCTTAAGGTGGTCTTATGAAAATCTGTAAGTTGTAAAATACTTATTTATAAATTACTCATTTGGCTTCTAACATACTTTGCTTTAATGTTTATTTTAGCCTTAAAGACTATAATCACTTTCCTTCCCCCCCCCTTCCTGTCCATTCCTCCTTCCCTTCCTTCTTTTCATTTTTGTTTTTTGAGACAGTCTCACTATGTAGCTCTGGCTAGAACTCACTCTGTAAACCAGGCTGGCCTGGAATTCAGAGATCTGTCCCTGCCTCCAAGAGCTAGGATGAAATTTGTGCACCACCAGGCATGGCTGTAAACACTATTTTTAAAATCTGAATCAACTGACTTTTCAAAGACAGGGTCTTGCTGTGTAGTCCTGACAAGCCTGGAAATTGTTTACAAGGGCTGGTCTTGATCTTGCAACAACCTAGTTGCCTCTGCCTCAGAGTGATGCTGGGCTTATAGTGTCTATCAACCATGCCAGACTAAAACAGCCTTTTATTTTATTTTATTTTATTTTATTTTTTTATTTTTCTTTTCTTCTTTTGAATAGGGTCTTACCAGTAGCTTAGCTGGCCGGGAACTTATTATGTAGTTTCAAGGCTGACTTGAAATTTTGGTGATTATCCTGCCTCAGTTTCTCAAGTGCTATGATTACATGTGTGCACTGTAATATCCAGTTACCACCTTCTTTAAAACAAAGTAAGTATCAGTTCCAGTATCCTTTTAGCAGCAGTTACACAAATTAGCATTTATTCAGAGCAGATGGGCCCTGTACAAGGTGACATGCAAACATTCTCTATTTTCCTTATTACCTGTATTTCCTTAGCTAATAATAATAATAATAATAATAATAATTCAGACAAAGTCAGTTATTTTCTCAGACTACATTATATGCCTTACTTAAGTTACCCACTTACATTTTGCCAACTGCTGGTGCAAATGATTCAGTGTATTCATGAGATTTTTGCATGGCTTCTTTGGGAGAATCTTCCAGGCTACATTCTTTTTGTCCCCACTTCTGAGATTAAAAGACAACAATACATGAGTTACGTGGACCTTTGGAGGGGGTATATTCCTGTCACATTTATACATGGAGGGGAAACAGCCATCAAACAACAAATGGAACACATGCTCAATGGTCAGGTTACTGAAGAAAATCTGACAGAGGCACACTGGGATAGTGATGATATAAAGCTAATTTGAATGAAGGTATAATCCTCTCCTAAATACACGTCAGCATTTCCTGCTCTGTCCATACAGCGTCTATTACATTTTGCTGGATCATGTAATAACAGAACTCTTGACAAAGCGAGAATACCCTTTGCTCTCATGTGCGAAGGCATAGACACTTGAACAGCAGGAAAATCTAACTCTAGCAGTTTTTCCTAAGAGAAGAAAAGATATTACTAAATTTTCAATGAACCTAGAAACTGTAGACCTTATTAAAATACATTGCTATAGGCTTAGTTTCTTACTTTGCAAAGTGTAAATAAAAATTATTCTGAGTTTTGCTTCTAAAATATTAAATTCCTTGAGCAAAGTATAATATTACAAAACATTTTATAACTTTAAAAGAGGTTATCTTCTTATAAACTAATCTCTCTTTCTGTAGGAGGAATCTATAATCTCCTTTAACACAGGAGGTCTCTACCTGTAGGCCAGAGGGCATAATGTACCATAAAGCTTTTGAAAATAACTAATTTTTTTAGTCTAATTCTTATTTATTCAATACTTTTACATTTAAAAAGTAATGAATACTCACTTTGAATGTTGAAAAATGAAGAGAAAAAGAGAAGGCAGGCAAACTCATTGTGTTCTATGCACAAAGAACAACTAACTCAGTACAAGTGGGTAGTAGAACTTCCTATGCTAGGGTTTTATCTCTAAATGTCCCCCCAAATTCCTATAGAACAATACCATTTTGAAAAATAAACAGAAAGAGTAGACAAGAAATCTTATAAAAATTAGTGGTTTTATAATTTATCCTCTTTTCCAAGGAATGAAAATAAAAATAAAGGCAGAGCAGGATAAAATTGCAGATGTTCTGTGTGAAAGAATTAGTAGTTTTTACATTATTAATGTGACTAAGAGTATGGTACAGGGAGACTACAATGTAGAGACTTTTCACATCACTGTCTTGATGAAATATTGCCAAATAGCATCCCCTACCTCTACCCACACCCATTTTAGACTAGAGTTGGAAGAACTCAGAGAAAGGAGAACATTTATTTTTTATTTATTTTTTTAAAGAATTATTTATTATTATATATAAGTACACTGTTGCTGTCTTCAGCTGCACCAGAAGAAGGCATCAGATCCCATTACAGATGGTTGTGAGCCACCATGTGATTGCTGGGATTTGAACTCAGGACCTCTGGGAGAGCAGTCAGTGCTCTTACCTGCTGAGCCATCTCACCAGTCCAGGAGAACATTTATTTGGTTTGCATTTTTGTTACTATTCTATAGATAGACAGTCAAGATATGTTTTTGGTGTAAATGGATACAAAAGTATCACATTATTATCTACTCATGTAATTTCCTCCTCTTGCCCTGGATACTGTTTCTGTGAAATATGGTCAGGTCAGGGAGCTTTACCTAGTTTTCCTGAGTTTTTAGTCTCTGATAGCCTTCTATATTTTTGCTCATGGTGTCTCCATTTACAGGATTACTGTCTGTCACTGCTACCTCATCATTAGTGGCAGAAGTCTAAGTGTCACAGTGAGAGATCAACAGTTTAGAAACCAAGTGATGACAGAGTAAACAATGTGTCCTTTAATTGCTTACAAAGTCTCTCTCTCTCTCTCTCTCTCTCTCTCTCTGTCTCTCTGTGTCTCTCTCTTTTGGTTTTACGAGACAGGGTTTCTCTGTGTAGCCCTGGCTGTCTTGGAACTCACTCTGTAGACTAGGCTGGCTTCAAACTCAGAAATCCACCTGCCTCTGCCTCCCAAGTGCTAGGATTAAAGGTGTGCGCTACCACTGTCCGGCGCTTTCTTATGTGTCAAGAGGAATTGTGAAATTTCTCATAAAGGACACAGACGCAAGTGTGGTTACTAGGCTATACATGAGACTTTATGCATATTACATTTTATAAATATTAATTTATTTCCCCCTTCTTCAGAAATGTCTTAGAATTCAGAACTTAATCTGTATTGTATGTACCTGGGGTAGGAAAAGGAAACTAAAAATCCTATATTGGGAATTTGTTTTTCTTTTAAACTTCAGGTTGGAGTTTCAGAACTCTGGATAAATGACAGCAGAGCACTTTAGTGCACTTGTGGAGTCCCCGCAAGGCATGGATGGCTGATATTAAAGAAGGAGCCAAGTGCAAACAACTCATATCATTTTTGACTCTTCAATTAATTAATAATCAAAGTAGAAAGAAAGTACCAAATATTATAAGATATTAGTGAGATGGAGTCTGGCTCTCCTCAACCTCACTATATAGACCAAGCTGGCCTTGAACTCACAGAAATCTGCCTGCCTCTGCATTCTGAGTGCTGAGATCAAAGATATGTGCAACCATGCCCAGTTAAGAAGAGGTTAATTTAACAAATTAAGAGAGTGTGTTACATTCATAGCAACCTTATTTATAATAGGCAGAAGCTGGAAAGAACCCAGATGTCTTTCAACAGAGGAATGGATACAGAAAATGTGGTACATTTATACAATGGAGTACTTCTTAGCTATTAAAAATGATGAATTAATGAAATTCTTAGGCAAATGGATAGAGCTAGAAAATATTATCCTGAGTGAAGTAACCCAATCGCAAAAGAACACACATACTATGCACTTGCTGATAAGTGGATATTAACCCAAAAGCTCCAAATAACCAAGATACAACTCACAGACCACATGAAGCTGAAGAAGGAAGACCAAAGTGTGGGTGCTTCAGTCCTTCTTAGAAGGAGAACAAAATACTCACAGGAGCAAATATAGAGATTAAGTGAGGAGTACAGATTGAAGGAAAGGCCATCCAGAGACTGTCCCACCTAGGGATTCATCCCATATAATGTTACCAAACCCTGACACTATTGTGGATGCCAAGAAGTGCATGTTGAAAGGAGCCTGATATGGCTGTGTCCTTAGAGGCCCTGCCAGAGCCTGAAAAATACAGAGACAGATGATCACAGCCAACCATTGCACTGAGCACGGGGGGGGTGGGGGGGGGCAGTCCCCAATAGAGGAGTTAGAAAAAGGACTGAAGGAGATGAAGGGGATTGCAACCCCACAGGAAGAACAACAATATCAACCAACCAGTCCCCCCAAGAGCTCCCAGGAACTAAGCTATTAACAAAGGAGTACACATGGCTCCAGCTGCATATATAGCAGAAGATGGCCTTGTCATCCATCAACAGGAAGAGAGGTCCTTGGTCCTATGAAGGCTCGATAGATGCCCCAGTGTAGGGGAATCAAGGGCGGGAGGTGGGAGTGGGTGGGTGGAGGAACACCCTCATAGAAGCTGGGGGGGATGGGATAGGGGGTTTTGAGAGGGGGTTGTGATCCGGGAAAGGGGATAACATTTGAAATGTAAATAAAAAAAATATCCAATAAAAAAAAAAGAAAAAGAAAAAAAGAGAGAGTGTGAGAGAGGGAGCACTTTGTCTATCATAATAAACACGGTGTGCACTTGCTGGTAGCACTTAGTTCAGCTTTACAAATCACTGAGAGATGGCTCAGTGGTTAAGAGCACTGACTGCTCTTCCAGAGGTCCTGAGTTCAATTCCCAGCAACCACATGGTGGCTCACAACCATCTGTAATGGGATCCGATGCCCTCTTCTGGTGTGTCTGAAGAGAGCAACAGTGTACTCATATACATAAATAAATAAATAAATAAATTAAAAAAAAATCATTGTCTCATCAGCATTTGTGAAATGAGAAAGCAGAGTACTAGTTTACTATTTCAAAGAACGAAACATTCCTAATAAAGAACACAGTGCTGCTTATAAAATATAAATTTTTAAAAATATTTGGTTTCCCCACCAAGTGGAGCAGAGGCTATCTCAGTCTCTGGTTGAGCCTCAGTGGGAGAGGATGCACCTAATCCTGCTGGAACTAGATGCTCCAGGGTGGGGGGGTACACAATGGGGCTCCCTTTCTCTGAGAAAAAGGGGAGAGGGCAATGGGGGAGGGATTCATAAAGGCAGGACTGGGAAGAGAAGAGGTAAGGAGGGGCCTGTGATTGGGATGTAAAGTGAATAAAAAAATAAATTATTGGGCTGGTGAGATGTCTCGGCAGGTAAGAGCACCCGACTGCTCTTCCAAAGGTGATAAGTTCAAATCCCAGCATCCACATGGTGGCTCACAACCATCCGTAACGAGATCTGGCACCCTCTTCTGGAGTGTCTGAAGACAGCTACAGTGTACTTACATATAATAAATAAAATAAATCTTAAAAAAAAATAAATTATTGGTAAAAAAATATCTTTGCTTGGAGTAATTCCATATTAAAATGGTCTTCATGTATAAAATATGTCCTGTATTTTATTGCTTAATATTTTTTAATGAATAAGAGCTTTTTGACTGTGCATATACTTCAAAACAAAATATCCCCCCCCCCCAATATTTCTAATGGTTCGAGCAACTGAGGTTTTGATACATGACAAAGGTGGAGAGCCAATCTAAAATTCTGGAATTAAATGGACACACTTTATGGTTTACTGCTATAATTAAAACATAGAGGGCTAGGAGGGTGCCACAGTGACAGATCACTTGCTTGGCCTGCATGAGCTCTGGGTTCAGTCCCCAATACCAGTAAGTAAACAGGAAACCCTATTACCCATCTCCTTATTTTTTTTTTTTTAAAGATTTATTTTATTTATTATATGTAAGTACACTGTAGCTGTCTTCAGACACTCCAGAAGAGGGAGCCAGATCTTGTTACGGATGGTTGTGAGCCACCATGTGGTTGCTGGGATTTGAACTTATCACCTTCGGAAGAGCAGTCGGGTGCTCTTACCCGCTGAGCCATCTCACCAGCCCTACCCATCTCCTTATTAAGTGCAAAACTAAAGTAGCTTTTGGGATTTTCAGAGGGACTAAATGGGGTCATTTTAACCTGATCCTATGAGTGCCATGTTGTTGCAGCTGTTTCTTCCTTCTTTACTGGCTGACGGGAAACTAATCTGAAAGTTGGATTCAAAGAAATAAGGAAATATTTCTTTTTAAAAAGCTACAATCCCAGAATGTGAAAAGAGGAAATTAAATATAAATTTATAGGTTGTTTTAAAATTAAGACATGTTAATTTTGCTATGATGCACTAGTATTCTGACAGTGTTATACTAGAAATAAGATTAAAGTATTAGTACAGAAATAGATTTTTAACTCAATTGTGATTCTCCCATACTCATTTGGCAAAAAAGGAAAAAGTTTTTAAAAATTATTGTGGTACCTGGCACTATTTTTTATTAGCTTCTCAAATATCATCTGAAAAGATATTTTATATGTAAGTGTGCAATTTTATGTGTAGTCTCCATAGTGGCCAGAAGAGGGCATCAGATCCCTTGGAAATGGAGTTATGAACAGTTGTTAGAGCGACATAAGTGCTGGAACTGAATCCATGTCCTCTGCAAGAGTATCTGAACCACTGAGCTCCAACCCCAACTTCCATCTGCCTGGATTTCCCTTGTGGTATGTTTCTTAAATAGTTAAATCCTGAGGATTAAAAGTGTATTTGCTTCTAACACAACCACCTCTAACGTCCTAAATAAACTCTACTGAAGCACAGCAAGAGCTAACAAGGAGATGGTAAACTCCAAATACAAAAAAATAATATATCTCAAAAGAACACTAGTCAGCAATTACAAACTGCAAATTCACATACAGAGACAGTGAAGTCATGGAGTCTCAGCTGTGACGTCTCAAGTGTACTTACTGAGAAATGGTGTTGGTGTCTAAGTCGACACAACTGACATCAGGTGGAGGGTCATAAAGATCAAAGTATCTCGAATCAATGCCGACTATGAATGGACACGGTGCACTGAGGACATCAGCGAGAGCCAGTGGGCACAGAGGGACATATGGGCAGGGCCAGTGGAAAGGGAAAATCATCTTGGAGAAACAAAAGATGGAAGAATATTAGGATATTGATATTGAAGCATAATCTATCAGCATATACACAAAATTATATTTTAGATTTTTACCTGTAGTTTGATAAACCTGTATGTTTGATAATGAGTTAAATAATTATAACTAAAATTATGAGTTAGGAAATTAAAACTGCTTCAACAATGTCTAAATCCATTACTTTCTAAAATGTAGTTAAGCATTAAAATGACTTTCAATTACATGAATAAATTGAGTTTAAGCTGACCTGACTGCCTATAAGAAATGGTACTCACAGACACTAATGCTTCTGTCACACTGGTGAGCACAGAGGGCCGTAGGGAATGGATGAGGATTTTATGTTCTGTTACGGCAAACACCAGCAGTGTAACAGCATTCTCAGGGCCAAGATTCTGGAGTAGTGTTGAAAACTTTCCACCACTGTCAGTCCAAGCAAAAATACACAGTAAGAACAAAACAAAACAACAATTTAAACTCCTACTTATCTAAGAGAGCAGGGTTGTGCATATTCAACTTTAACCGTAAGTGCTGCTCTTGGGCAGGGCAGACACAGTGTCTCAAGCAGTCCAAAAGAATGTGTGTGTGAGCTTTTAAGGCCATGCACTTTTCAGCACTGCATTCAGGATGGGAAATGTCAAGTCTTCTGGCTGTCCTGCTCGTTTTCATTTTTCTTTTGCTGTTGTTATTGGGACAGGGTCTTGCTATGTAGCCCAGGTTGGTCTCCAATTGTCAATCTTCTTGTCTTGGCTGCTAAGTGCTGGGGTTTCTGGCATTCACTAACACATCTGCATATCTGCTTCATTTCATGTAAAAAGATCTGCTGTTGCCGGGCGGTGGTGGCGCACGCCTTTGATCCCAGCACTCAGGAGGCAGAGGCAGGCGGATTTCTGAATTCGAGGCCAGCCTGGTCTACAAAGTGAGTTCCAGGACAGCCAGGGCTATAAAGAGAAACCCTGTCTCGAAAAAACCAAAAAAAAAAAAAAAAAAAAAGAAAGAAAGAAAGAAAAAAAGATCTGCTGTCTACATAATGTCCTCTCAAACAAATTTAATTAGTTAAAAGAATGTTTTCTTAGAAGCTAATCCTTTAAAGGAAAGGTCTTTAGTTTGTTTCTTTTGAGTCAGGGTGTCACTACAGTCTTGAGTGTCCTGGAGCTCACTATGTAGACCAAGGCTGGCCTTAAACTTATAGAGACCTGTCTACTCCATCCTCACAAGTCCTCACTTTTTTTTAAATTAAAGATTTATTTATTATTATATGTAGGTACACTGTAGCTGTCTTCAAACACACCAGAAGAGGGTGTCAGATCTCATTATGGATGGTTGTGAGCCACCATGTGGTTGCTGGGATTTGAACTCAGGACCTTTGGAAGAGCAGTCAGTGCTCTTAACTGCTTAGCCATCTCCCCAGCCTCCACAAGTCCTCACTTTTAAGGGAATGCACCACCATGCCTAATTTTAATGAAAGGTTTTTAATTATAGTACTCCTTATCACAAAACCATGCCTTTTCAGGCCAGTCTCCTTTTAAGGAAAAACAAATATTTAAGTTTGGATTTATGAATATAAACTCCTCACTATAATAATAATAATAGCATTCGGAAATCAAGAGTTAAGAAATGGTGAGATAAACCAGTGACTGCTGCAGCCGGGAATCCATCCCATAATCAGTCACCAAATGCAGACACTATTGCATATGCCAGCAAGATTTTGCTGAAAGGGCCCTGATATAGCTGTCTCGTGTGAGGCTATGCCAGTACCTGGCAAACACAGAAGTAGATGCTCACAGTCAGCTATTGGATGGAACACAGGGTTCCCAATGGAGGAGCTAGAGAAAGTACCCAAAGAGCTGAAGGGGTCTGCAACTCTATAGGTGGAACAACAATATGAACTAATCAGTACCCCCCAGAGCTCGTGTCTCTAGCTGCATATGTAGCAGAAGATGGCCTAGTTGGCCATTATTGAAAAGAGAGGCCCCTTAGTCTTGCAAACTTCATATGCCTCAGTACAGGGGAATGCCAGGGCCAAGAAGTGGGAGTGGGTGGGTAGGGGAGCAGGGCAGGGGGTGGGGGAGGGTATAGGGGACTTTCAGGATAGCATTTGAAATATAAATGAAGAAAATATCTAATAAAAATTGGAAAAAAAGAAGTGGATGCTCATAGTCATCTATTGGATGGAAAAAAAGAAATGGTGAGATATAGCTACAAAGCAAATTAATAAAACAATAAACTTAGATGTTCTAGATAGGACAAAATATGGACTAACCAAGTAATCTAGTAACCAATGAACATTTTGCCTGTATAATGGTAAATAACTGGTTTCACTGGGTTAATGTTTTTATGATGAAGCAAAAGCTAATAATAAGGTTTTTGGAAAAGATGAAAACATGCTCACAAAAAACTTGCATGTGTTCAAAACAAAGTTATTCACAATAGCCAAAATATAGAGGCTTCCTAAGAGATGAACAGGTAAACAGAATGTAGTGTATTCAGACAATGAAATACTAGCTGGAGGAAAAGGACTGAAGCAGTGGTGTGTGCCTCACATGAATGAATCTAGAAACGCTCAGTGAAGAGAGTAAGAAATGAAAAGGCTGAATATGGTATCACTTCATTCACATAAAATGTACAAGAGACAAATCTGTAAATCAGTAAAACAGATCAACAGCTATCTATGTGTGTGTGTGTGTTCGCACACCTCTGCATATGTGTTTGAGCATATATATGTAGGAACAGACAGAATCAAGGTTAGCAGCAAAAGGCTGGTTTTATAAAATAAGTAATATATCCAAAACTTTATTACAATAATAGCTGGCAGAATTCTATGAATAAAATCATTGATTCGCATACTTTACTTGGGTGACTTTTGTGATGTGTAAATTATATCTCAGCAATGCAGTCACCTGCATAAAGTCCTTTTGGCCACTTATAATCATTTGTAATGAGTGTATTCAGCATATTTTCAGCTCAGATAAGAGCTTGGAAAACACTCAGTATCTGGGCTAAGGGCTAATGATGAAATCATCTGTAATTCTTACAGAATGAATGTCAAAGATGGCAGCTGGTCTCCCTAAGGTATGTGCAAGATAATAGTTTAATTATACCATAACTATTTCTGACAGAAAAATTACATAGCTAATTAAATTTCAAGAAATGATACTATAGGGAAAGCATACTTTGTAACTTCTCTGAACTTTTAGAATGATGAACTATGTACTATGTACTATAAGTATTTTTTTTTTTTGGATTAAATTTAAAGTGTATTTTGAGCCAGGCAATGGTGACACATAATTTTAATCCCGGCACTTGGGAAGCAGACACAGGCCGATCTCTGAGTTCTAGACCAGCCTGATCTACAGAGCTATTTCCAGGACAGCCAGGACTACACAGGGAAATCCTTTCTTGAAAAAGAAAATGTATTCAGATATATTTTAGAGGATAATTAGAGCCCAAAATAAACTGCCTTCATAATCTATTACCACATCGTAAGTATGTGATAACAAGGATATACAGAAATACCAAACACACTATTTTAAAAGCTTGCTTTCTTTTCAAAAACTAACCCTAATATTAAGTAAAAAAAACCCTGCTAAGAAACAGTTAAGTAAAAGAGCTTCCATTAACATTTGAAATTTTAGCTAGGAAAGATAATACACATATATATTACTTTAGTTCACACTAGACTTAGAGAAACAATTAGGGCTGGAGAGATTGCTGAGTGTCTAAGAATGCCCATTGCTCTTCCAGAGAATCTGAGTTCAGTTCCAAAACCCATGTTGGGAAGCTCACAACCTGTAACTCACTTCCAAGAAACCCAACACCCTCCTCTAGACTCTGTTGGCAGATGCATGGACGTGGGACTGTGTACACATAGATGTAAAGAGAAACAGAACCGAAGCTTTACTTGCCTTAATGGAAGAGGGGAAGAAACAGGCTGACTGAGAATCAAATTATCATGTGGGGATAACTGCAAGATTTAAAACAAAGCAAATATAAAGATGAACTCTGATACATCATGCCTCGTAACAGACATCAGCTAATGAAGCTACTCATGAAGTTTCCCAGATCACCAGCATAATACTATTTGAATTCTCTAAAGCATGTTCTGACCTCTGGCTCCTCCCAACTTCTTACTCTGAAGCCTGACTCTTAGGTCTTCAACTTTTCCCCAATTCTATTTTAATAAATTTATGTTAACAGGTTAAATTTACTGAATACCATACATTTAGGGTCAGTACACTTATGGCCTCTAACAAACCCCATGGGCTCTCTGCTTTGTAAGCAGTCTTAATGGAATATAGCCATGAGATTTGCCCCCCTCCCCCACTCTCTAGCTGATTTTGTGCTGTAACAGCAGAGTGGAGCCCTGCAACTGAGACTGGATAACCTGAAAAGATTAATATTTAGATAATATCTATACAGGAAACACGTGCCAGCTCCTACTATAAAACAATTCCACATTCGTGTGTGCTAGATAGCACCCTGGCACTCAGTGTTATGAAGTAATGAACGGCTATGTAGACCAGTATGTCAATGCTAACAATAAGTATGCTCTAGAAATTTTATTGGTATCATATAATAATGCAACTAATTTCATCTACATTTTCAAATTTATGAACATTTCTACCTATCGGTAAATATCTATCTGCTAAATGATTTCTAATACTAATAATTCCACCTTCAGGGTTGTGGTAACCAGCAACACACATGGTATCAACACATGAAAATATTTCCTTTATATGAATCATTTCATAGATTAAATAAACAGGCAGTTTAAGTTATCAAGACCTCAAACAAGACATAAGCAAACGAGCAGAGACGTATTCAACTGTGAAACATTTATAGTCATTTAAACTACCCTGTTGTATCCAAGACACAGGCATTTCATCCCTCCTGTAATATATAAACATACAACTATTTCTAATAGCTATTTTAATACATTTAACCGACTATATGATCGTCAAAGGCATAGACTTTCAAATATTTAGAAACAATGTGTGTGTGTGGAGGGATAATCTGTCTGCATACTTTTCATTTTTTCTTGAGACAGACCTATTATGTAAACAAGGCTGGCCTACAAGTGACTACTAGTTCAGGGTAAAATCAAACTCTCAACCCTCCTGCCTCTACCTCCCAAGTGTTGGGATTACATGTGAGCACAAAAAGTCCTCTTCTGTGGATGGGGTTAATAAAATATTAGAGACAGGATCCAACACGAGCAAACATTTGGTTTTCTCCAGAGCTCATTTCCCCACAATAAAGTTGTTATTCTTATGTCACATGCTGACAGAGCTATTAGTAATTCATATAACCTTCATATTAAAAGACCCTTACCTGAACTAAAATCCGTGGCCTCTGAGGAGATGGGAAGGGAACTTTATGCATAAAATGAGAAATATGCCTTAAAAACAAAAACAGAAACTCAATTGATTCCAAAATCAATACCATTTGCTACATTGTTAACATGCCATCACAAATTCATTAATACCATATGCTACATTGTTACCATGCTACCACAAACTCAAGCTCCTTAAAGCCCTCTGCCTTTAAACTCCAAAGCCCCTAGTACTGTGGAAACAAAGTAACACAAAAAGTTGTTTGAATCATTGAAGTTGCCTTTGATTAAACTGAGTAACTTCATGTTAACAGCTGATTATATGCAACAGTATGTTATTTTTAGTGTCTTAAAACCATGTTTTTTCTTCTTCCTAAGCAGGTAATAACATACTAAAACTAATTCTTATATTTGTAATATATTTTTAATTAATCCCTCATATTTTGTGCCATAACCATCTGAGATGCTAAAAATTAAATGTTTGTAAACCATGAATAAGCTGGGTGAGGTGGTGCTTGCCTGTAGACCCACCTACTTGGGAGACTGCAGATCACTTGAGTTCAGGAGTTCAAGGCAGCCAGGCAACAAAGGAAGACTTCCCCGTCCTCAATGAGCCTTCCATTCAACAATGGATAAGAATCTACATCAAGGGCATGGCTTTTTGTTGTTTTGCTTTTTGTTTTGTTTGTGGTGATAAGTATCAAATCCCAAACCTTCCACACACCAACTAGTTCTTTCACAACTACATCCTTTGGCGCTTAGGGATAAGACTTGGTATACAGTCTTGAACTTGTAATCCTCCTGCCTCTGCCTCCTGAGCACAAAGATTACAGTCATTCACCAATCAATAAGTTTTGTTTTGAATATTATAGAAGATAAAAAAACATAAAAAATATTTTATTCTCTTTGGGAAAAAAAGCTGTTTTTCTTGTATTGTTTTTCTTCTAAGCATTATTTAAAGATTATCTTATTTGTAGAAGTGAGGTCATTACAAATGAATGGAGAGCGGGAAAAATCATTTATTGATTCCATGTTTTAACTATGAATTGTGCAGAGTCTGTGAAAAGCTACGAGTCTCTGCTATTATTTAAAATCTGGAAGGAAAATAAGGACTAGAGGAATGAGTACCACAAGACACACATCTGCTTGATTATCTGAGGCAGTCAGGACTTCTGTATGATCCATGAAATTCCAAGGGTGTTCAAGACAGAAAGATCAGGGAGGATGGACAGGGTCAAAACTTTTTTATGGTAATCGAGAGACCCAGTTTGCCTTTCTCACACAATTGGCAATTGCAATGATAGTGTCAACGCACTGTGAATGAAACTGCTAACAGCCTATGAGGATCAAGGCAGGTTTAAACTGGTAGATACTGTATTTTACTACTTTACAACTAGAGACTAAAAGAAATGCCAATGCCATTTATTCTTGCAGAAAACTCAGTTCAGTTCCCAACACCCACGATGATTTATAACCATCTATAACTTTAGTTCCAGGAGATCTGGTACCTTCTTCTGACCTCCAAGGGCACAAGACATATATGTGGTACACAGACACACATACAGGCAAAACAATCACACATATAAAGTAAAAATAATTAATAAATCTTGAAAAAAGAATGTCTGAATTACTGTTATTTGAGGTAGTAAATATCTGTCCTGTATCTTAATTCTGGAGTATACATTTAGATTATTCTGTGATAAAGGGTAAGTACCCATAAAGCATTACTAATGAAGACAAAAGCATGGTCACCATTTTGATTTTGCAAAAGCACTTACAGGACTGAGTTATGATTGAACTGTTGTTTTATTTTTCCCCACACAGAATGCCATTTTTGTTTGGAAGATGATGGGCAAATTAAGCTTATCCAATGTTAGTCATTTAACAGATATTTTCCACACAGAATTAACAAAGTGCTATTACTTCAAGGAAAACTAGAGATATTTATTAATAATTAAATTCAAATTTTCAAGTGAGAAGAAAGAATTTGTCACCATGAACCCAAAAGCTTTGCAATATTCGAAAACCTTTTCTGAAAACTGGAATGTAGAACCTAAGAGAGCCTGGTTTGATTCTGACACCACAATGAGCTTGGTAAACCAACTAAACAAAAATATCTTTTTTGTTTGTTTGTTTTGTTTTGCGCTAGCAAGTAAAGGTGCTTGGTGTCAAACCTAATAACCTGAGTTCAATCCCCAGGACCCACACTGGAAGAAGAGAACTGATTCCTGCAAGCTGTCTTCTGACCTCCACCTGTGTACCATGGCGAGGACATGTCAGCATGCATGTGCATGCACACACACACACACACACACACACACACACACACACACACCAAATGTTAAAACTCTTCTGATGCTATAAATATTAACAAGGGACTTTCTTATATTGAAGAAGACATTTGACTATGTTCCTATGTGATAACCTCAATGAAGCACTGCTGTGCCAATGAGCGATACACAGTGCTATAAGATCAGGCATGCATGAGTTAATGCTCAATTGAGACTTCAGATTTTAATAGAGCACAGAAGGGAACTTTACTGCTTAGGTTTCATATTTCGCATTACTAATAAGTTAGAAGAAACTACCACTTGCCAAGCTTTAGGATAATGCCAGAAAGTAATATCCACAATCCTAAAATGACTTCTTAAGTGCCCCTCCTATTTCTATTTACATTATCTGTGTGAGGTCAGATTCTCTTCACATACCTCAACCAAGACAATAACCGCAACTGACTGAATTCAGAATAGAAAAAGAGAACTCAGCTGGGCTCAATTAGCCAAGGCATTAGAAGCTTCCCAACAGAGGGGCCATACAATCTATAGAGACCACCTCCAGTAGATAGGCATGGTCTTACAGTTGAGGGGATGCGGTCACCCACCCATCTCAAAATTTTTAACCCAAAATTGTTCCTGTCCAAAGGAAAGACAGGGACATAAAATGGAGCAGAGACTGAAGGAAAGGCCATCCACAGACTGCCCCACCTAGGGATCCATCCCATCTGCAGACACCAAACCCTGACACTATTGCTGATGCCAAGAAGTGCTTGCTGACAGTACTCTGGTATGGTTGTACCTGAGAGGTTCTGCCAGCACCTGATCAATACAATGCAGATACTCACAGCCCACCATAGGACTAAGCTCGGGGACTGCAATGGAAGAGCTAGGGGAAGGACTGAAGAAGCTGAAGGGCATTACAACCTCAATATCAACCAACCTGACCATCCAGAGCTCCCAGGGACTAAACCACCCCAAAAAGTACACATGTAGGGATCCATGGCTCCCTCTACATATGTAGCACAGGATGTCCTTATCTGGCATCAGTGGGAGGGAAGGCCCTTGGTTCTGTCAAGGCTTGATGCCCCAGTGTAGGAGGATGCTAGAGTGGTGAGGTGGGAGTGGGTGGAGGAGCACCCTCAAGAGGCAAAGGGGAGGAGGGGTGATGGGATGAGGGTTTGTGGAGGGGAAATGAGGAAGGGGATATCATTTGAAATGTAAATGAAAAAATAATTAATAAAAAAATGTAAAAATTCACTCTTCTCACTAAGCATTGTTTTAAAAAAGTTACTTTTCAAAGAAATGTTTAAACATGAAACTAGTTTGTTAATTATTAAGTAGATTATAAATGAATAAATAAATTATCATTCAGTTTTAATTTCTGTTGCAATAAGATGTCTGTATTGAAAAACATAACATATAAAGAAAAGCTCACTGAGTCCTCATACGATTTTAAAGGGGTTCCAACAGCAGAGAATTTCAGAACTGTTAGGTTTTGACCACTAAAAATAAGAGTAGACAGGAGCACGGGATACTTAGAGCAATGCTGTATCTGAATGCTTTTACGATAACTCTATTGCTTCCCAACTCTCATCAGAGTCAGAAACTGACTTGACAGCATGAAGTAGCAAAGATCCGACCAAGTGTGACTGTAAGCCTGGAAAGGCAGGCGTCAAACTGCAGTGATGCACTCTGCATGCTGACTTTCTGCATGAAACATTATCACATTTTAGTGCTCTTACTAAATCATCAAAATTACAAATGAAAAACAACACGTGTTTATCAAACTTTTCTTTTAAATCCATATCTAAATATAGGACCACTTTAAAGGTTCATTATACCTTAACTTATATGAAAGGGTTATAAATGCAGTTAAGAGTTCTAGCCTTTTCAGGCTGGATGTGGCTGATGACCAGGCACTTTCCTGGCCTGTTCCAGGCCCTGGATCTGACGTCTAGCACTGCAAAGAAACCTGGTTCTAGTACGTCTCCAAATTAGCAACTATAAACTTCTTAAGAGTATTTTATATTTATTCCAAATAACTCATTTCAAAATAAATTAAGACATCTGCTGGCAGAAATAAAATTGTTGGAAATAACAAGACTGTAAAAGTATAAAGTTTTATATAAATAAAATAACCAAAATAAAGTAACCAAATGTTTTTCTCAAATAACTCTCAAGGAACCCAATTTCCATATAAAATTGAATCAATTACTAGTATAAATATAAGTATAAAGAAAAGGGCTGACAAATTTTTTTGAGACATGGGCTCTCTCTATGGCCCTGGTCATCCTGGAACTCACTCTGTTGACCAGGCCTGCCTCCAACTCACAGAAATGTACCACCATGCTCATCTTGGATTGTCAATGTTTTTGGTTTTTTGGTTTTTGTTTTCTTTTTTCAAGACAGGGTTTCTCTGTGTAGCCCTGGCTGTTCTGGAACTCACGCCGTAGACCAGGCTGGTCTCGAACTCAGAAATCCGCCTGCCTCTGCCTCCCAAGTCCTGGGATTAAAAGCGTGAGCCACCACCACCCTGAGGATTGTCAACTTTTTAGCCATGGAACTTATAACTTACTTCTCAATTGGAAGGGCATGAGGTCCAGAGATGGAATAACGATACAGAAAAGTCAGAAATTTTCTGAATGCATCAAAAAAAGGCCAGTGAGAAAGAAGACAGATGCATTTGTTAGTGTGAATTGTTCTAGAACTATCAGACTTTCCATCTACCAGAGACGTTAAACCCAAAAGAAGTCTCTGCTTTTCTGTAAGGTTCTCCTCAGGGTATGGTTCATAAAACTGAATAGCAGCACCATAGACCTGTAAAACAAGAAAGCATTTAATAAATATACTTTATATTATTTATTCAAAACAGATGATCAGCTGAAAATTTAGTGGCTGCTTGTTATGTACAGGTAAGGTGTCAGGGACTAGGAACATAGTGGTATAATCAATCTTGTTAAAAAAAACAAAAAACAAAACAAAACAACAACAACAACAAAACAACCCAAACAGGGTCTCCTAAGGCTGGCATCAAACCTGTCACGTTCTGCTTTGGCCTCCTGAGTGCTGGATTGCTTACAGGTTGACAGCTTTCTTGATAAATCTGCTAGCTGTATAATAATAAATTCATTTATCCTTATTATTAAAAATAGTTATTCTTATTAAACTATATTTTTCAAATAAAAAGGGAAAGAAACTGAGCCTTGGCACAGCGATTCAATCCTCTAATCCCAGCACTCGGGAAGTAGAGGGTGTAAGCAAGCGCCAGGGCAGCCTGGTCTAAAAAAGGCTATCTCAAAACAACAACAAACCCAAAAAGTAGGTATTATACCAATATTTTTATATGAAATGTTTGAAAATTATCTAGTAAGAAAGTGAGATAAGTGAGAAGTGTAAACAATTCATTTTTCTGTGCCATGATTTCCCTATCTGCAAAATGAGAATGCTGGCCCGGGTGAGTCCAAGCTCCTTCTCTACCTCTGTGTCGCTCTGGCTGCTGGCTGCTGTGTAGCTGAGCAGAGCTCTCTCAACTGCAAGCGCAAGCGTTGTTCCCCAGAGTAACAAGGAAAGCCTGTTTTCTAAATCACGTTGCATTTTATAATGTCTTTGAATGACTTAGGAGCTTTTCTATCACAGAAAATGAACCAATGAGGGAATTCAACATTTGATGATGAGGAAAGTCTTCACTTATATTTTAAAATAAAACAAACATTTGGGAAGATGGGAAAACTCTCCTTTCCTGTCTCTGGATATAATACATTCAACAAAATGGAAGAAATGTATATTATTGGTTCAATTTAGTTAGTTTTTACACTGCTTCTTGAAGATATGAAGCTTATGACTTAAAAAATGTACAAGGAATCAGCAATCTAGTTAAATGCACTGTACCTTTTCAGCTGAGGCTCCAGTTAACACAAATGTAGAGAACACAGGAAGAGGGTATTTACTGTCTGGTGGCCAGCATTCAATAGTTGCCCCCATTGGTAAACAAAAGAGGGGAACAGATTCTGGCAGTGAGAACGACTCGTAATCTTCTTGAGGGTATCTGCAAATTAGACCTACGGCAGCAGTGAGAAAGATGAGGTCACTGTGTCTGGAGTGGAAGTATTTTTAAGTTGAATGACAATAAAATGCTTTCTTATTTCACACATCTAGAAAGTAAAAAAACCTGCATATATGTTCATCAGGTAATTCTGAATGTGTAGTAGGGTTTCTATATAGATGTTAACTTTCAAAGATTGTAACTATTAAATCATTTAACATTTATCAAACTTCATCTACAAAGGCTATGCTAGCAATAACAAGGAAAAGAGAACCCTTTAAACACATACACGCACACACACCTAAAAATTCACTTTAAACCATACACCTTAAAGCATATATTTAAATTTTTCGATATGGTTATTAGTATACACACACACTATCACTCTTGTTAACTATTGTTCTGAGACTATGAATGAATTTTATATAATATATATTATATATATTCATTCTCCTATAGGAGAATAAGTGCAAATTCTTACACAAATGAAAGAAAGACAACCCACAAAAGAGTAGATAAAGATTTAGAATATTACAATGGTGTTACCTCAAACTCAGCTTCTAAATAATTCTAAACTATCCCAACTTATAATTTCAAGCAACCCAGTGTTTCATGCTAATCTCCTCATGAAAATGGAATAGGTATCTTCCACTGAACATATCCTAGGAACAGAGCTTTATCCTGAGTATTGTGGGATTAGAAATTGAAAACAGGGCTGGGTGTGGTGGTGCACGCCTTTAATCCTAGCACTCGGGAGGCAGAGGCAGGCAGATTTCTGAGTTCAAGGCCAGCCTGGTCTACAGAGTGAGTTCCAGAACAACCAGGGTTACACAAAGAAACCCTGTCTTGTAAAAAAAAAAAAGAAGAAGAAGAAGAAAGAAAGAAAGAAAGAAAGAAAGAAAGAAAGAAAGAAAGAAAGAAGTTAATTGAAAACAGGTCGAGTAGTGGCACACGACCTTAATCCTAGCACTTGGGAGGCAGATGGATCTCTGAGTTTGAGGCCAGTCTGATCTACAGACTGAGTTCCAGTACAGCCAGGGGAATGCAAAGAAACCCTAACTTGGAAAACAGGAGGAGGAGGAGGGGGAGGAGGGGGAGGAGGAAGAGGAGGAGGAAGAGGAGGAAGAGGAAGAAGAGGAAGAAGAGGAGGAGGAGGAGGAGGAGGAGGAGGAGGAGGAAAGAAAAAAAGAAAAGAAAACAGGTTTTATGACCGAGATGTCCTTAAAATCAGGTAAAAACCATCACTGGTTGAGCCATGATAAAGTGGGACTCTGAACCGTGGGCTCTACTACTAATATCTCTGATTCTCAACAAATGGGACTCAGGTTCTAGTCATCTAAAAGGCAAAATGAACTAGATATACTAAGGTTCTCTCTCTAACCAAATGCCAGATAGCCAGTGAGGTCCCCTGAGGATTTACAGTTAACTTCTAGTCTCTCAGGTCCTGATGCAACACTGCAGGTGTAAAGTAAGAATAGAAATACTGGTGAACTGTGGCCCCTGGAAAGTCAAAAAGAGAAGAGTCCAGGACTCTAATTTTAAAAGGCTGAATCTACTTTCTAATAAATAAGATCAATATGTTTGACATTTTGAGGGCTCTTAAAATTGAAAACTTCAACTATGCATAAAATTGCATATTAGTTTTAATACTATTAATTATCATAAAATATAACCATCAAATTTGACTAAATTAACATAAATATTAATGAAGCATCTTTCCATACTTTGCACTAGTTTAAAAATTAAAGAGAATTGGCATGTAGTGAAGCTGTTATTTAAACCTAAGGCTTAAAAAAAAATTCTACCTTCTTCTCAAAGTGATCTTTCATGCAACATCCAAAATACTTTAAGACAACCTGAGACCGAAGAGACAGGAGCTGGAGTTCAAGTCCCGATGCTAACACATCTTAACATAGTACACAACCTGGTTACAAGCGGGTTTTGTCTTTAACCTTATGGACCCCACAATATATTTCTACATAAAGTATTTCTCCCCAAAACGATGCTTACCTGCTTTGTAAGATATAGTGTTAGTCTTTGCCACTGACTTTTTATAGCATAAGTATACTGCAGATCCCCACTAAAGAGAGAAGAAAAGGTAGCATTTAATTTTTAAAAGGCAGTAACTTGCTGAAATGAAATGTGATTGAGCTCTCCAATATGAATTCACTACCATGTAGTAACAGATTTCACCTAGAAACTGTTGCCAATCTACATTTTGTTAGCATTTTATTAGAATCTTTGCTTACTTTTCTTTCAGAAGGTAACAATTCCCCTCTTCCCAATAGCAGAAAAATTTGATCCTTTAAAATGAAACTAAGTCACAAAAATTTAGACTTTATTCTAAGTTCCAAGCTTGGGCAGAAATATCAATGACCATTCTCAGTTGAAAAGTAAGAAAATAACCATTTAACATTTCTTTCTATAATCTTTTTTCATTAAAAAAAAAAAGTTAGGACACATTTAACAAGGAGGCACAATTTTTAAAAGGCTCTTCTCTAAGAGACTGAAGGAAAGGAGGTCCAATGACCAGCCCAACTTGTTATCCATCTCATTGGGGGCACCAAGGCCTTACTTCTATGCTGTGATGTGCTTATAGACAGGCGCTTGGCATGGCTGTCTGCAGAGAGGCTCTACCAGCAGCTGACTGAGATGGAAGCAGATACTAACACACAACTATTGGACTGAAGTTGGGAACCCCTATGGTTGAATTAGGGGAAGGGTTGAAGAAGCTGAAAGGGAAAGCCACTCCTAGGAAGACCAGCAGTCTCAACTAACCCAGACCCCAGGGAGCTCCCAGAGACTAAGCCACCAACCAGGAGCATGCATGGGCTGGTCCAAGGTCCCTGACACATATGTAGCAGAAGTCTCCCTGGTGTAGCCTCAGTAGGAGAAAATACATTTAATCCTTGAGAGCCATGAGGCCCCAACAAATGGGAGGTCTGGTGGGGGGAGCACCCTCCTGGAGGCAAGGGGGAGGAGGAATGGGATGAGGACCTGTAGGAGGGAGGACTGAGGGGAGGCAGTGACCAGAATGTGAATAAATAAAATAATTTTTTAAAAGTTCTCTAAAAGCTGGGCAGTGGTGGCACATGCCTTTAATCCCAGCACTTGGGAAGCAGAGGTAGGAGGATTTCTAAGTTCGAGGCCAGCTTGGTCTACAGAGTGAGTTCCAGGACAGCCAGGGCTACACAGAGAAACCCTGTCTCGAAAAACCAAACCAAACCAAACAAACAAACAAACAAACAAAAAAGTTCTCTAAATATTAAGCATATAAAAGGAATTAGTAGTAGTGCATTTAATTTATGTATCATTTGCTATTGTTGTAGGCATTGTCCCAAGTTCTAATCCTATTTCAATTATTCTTCAAACATGCCTATGTACAAAAAAAAAAAAAAAGCCTCACTATGTCCCTAGTCTATGAATAAGGAAAGCAAGGCACAAACGGTGAAGGAATCTGTCCACTATAGACATGTGAGATTCAAACCCAAGCATGTTAGCCAGAGTCTGTGCTGACCAAGCTGTGAACAATGCCTCTTTGTTCTCTGCAGAGGAGAATACATGCTCTGTGAAATAGAGAGACTACTGTCTCAGTAGGAAAAAAGAAACACATTCTGGTTTTAATTTCAATGGGAAAGGTTTAGCTAGAACACCTTGATTAGTTAATAAGACTTAGCAACAGTTCTAATGACAGTGTCAATTACTTTCAGTCAGAAACAAATACATAAATACATTTGTAGGCTTGTATAGCGTTGCTAAAATAAATCAAATCTGAAATGTTGTATGCTAGGCCCCATATTCATGAAAGAGTTCAAAAACATTCTCTGCCCTAACTATTACCATATTCACCCTTTTAAGACTATTTGTGAACCTAATGTGTGGCTTGTGCTTGGAATCTCAGCCCTTGGGAGAGCGAGGGAGAGAGGATCACCATTAGCTGGAGGCTGATTTGCCTACAACCAGACTGGGCTATAGAATGATACCTTTTCTCACCTTGGACCAGCCTCAACCCCTAAAATTCTATTTGCTATCATGATTTTCTTCTACTATAATCATAACAGCCACATCGTATTGCTAAATCATAATCATCTACAGACATTTTTGGCATATTATTAGTTATAGTAAAAAATGGTCATCTAATTAGGGGTGACATATCTACAGGCAAACTCTTTTAGGATAAAGTTAGATATTGTCAGCAACCACTTTTCAAATTGTTTCTTGTAGAAATGGCTCAGTATCACTTTGTATTAACCATCAAAGAGATAACTGATAACTGCCAATAAATCACCTAACACCTGTAAGGGATCTACTGATAACTGCCA